>PVKH010004492.1:0-23299 GCA_004027955.1 Chaetophractus vellerosus | reverse complement strand
AAAAATTTCCAATAATTTATAACCATGCTGGTATGGCAATTTTTAGGGTCCATGTAGGAACCATTTGCTAAGAAACTGTGTACATGCTGCATTTACATGTGTGTATGTACATATGTGTGTATATGTATATTCCAAAATGTATGTATATTTATTTTCATAAAATATTTAATATGCTAATTTTCCCACTTACTCATATTCCCAGAGAAATTTTGTTTAAATAATAGATAAATATCAAAGTATATTCAACATCAATACAGTCACCATTCATATAGCAATTTTGTCTTCACCATTACAGTCTAGCAGTCTTTTTAGGAAGCGTTAGTGAGTTTTTGCCAGACTGAACAAGAATGCATGTACATTCATATTTTCTTTCTTAAGACAGTTTTATTCTCTATTCTTGGTTAAGAGCTATACCTTATTTGTACAAACTAACTTATTTCTCATGATGAAATTTAGGCTGTTTATCTGCATAATGCTAGCTAAGAATGGTTAGAACCTGGCATCTTTTGTGTCATTTTTTTTTTCATCAGTGAATGTGAGCATGCTAATAAGGATAATGGCATTTATTTACATCTGATTTTTGCATTCACTTTTTCTTGGTGCCAAGGCTTCAGAAACTAGTGAATATTAATTTAAAAAAAAACATTCTGTAAGAAAGCTATGAACTTATTTTATTATACAACACAAACTGAGGTCTTTGCCATTGATCAGAGAGACTTAGCCCATTATGCCATCTATGCATAGATCACAGTAATGGGCCAGGAAGCCATAGGGAAAAAAATCTGCAGAGCTTGCTTTATATTAGTTTTACCCTTATGGCTGAAAAATAGTATACTAGAGGTATAGTAACTTCAGGACAATAAAATAAATTCAGGCTCCTGAACTGGCTTTATAGGATATCCTTAATAGCATATAGTCTTAATTATTGAGAAATATGAATGGGCCTAGTTGGACACTGACACAATGAGGCTTTTAAAAGAGATAGGAATTGTTCTTGTCTCTCCTGCATTTCAAACTGCACCATAACATTTAAGGCAGCAATCGGCCATACCTTCTTGGAATTCAAACAAGTCTTAATTTGGTAGTATAGTTTAATAATTGAATTATTTTTGTGTTTTGTATAATGGCAAAATATGTTCACTGAAAATATACCTTGCTAAATATATATTAAAATTTATATTCAGTGTCCATGTATATTTAATAATAATTCATAATTACTGAGTATATATACAATATAAAATTATCAGAAACCAGCAGTTATATAGGAAAGGAGATTAAAATTATTGTTGTTTAATAGTTGATTCAAGAATATAATCCAGGAACACTAATCTATGGAAGCAAATTTTTTTTCTGCCTTTCCCTTTTCTTTTATAGATTGTCAATCATGTGTTTCATTTCAACATGATTATATGTATTGAAAAAAATCAGTTTATCATTTTATTTGAAATAACTGAAATGAACAGTTTCAGCATTATTTGGAATGAAAGTAATTTCCATTTAAAAAATTTTTGCTATTGAATATGTTTGCTAATCTATTAATGAGGTATCATTCTTCAGAATATGCAATTTATGTTACATGTGCATAATTTCATGTTATTTTACTTTTGAAAATATCATTAATGTTATATAACTTATCCCTGATGTAAAATTTTGGTTAGGCATCATAAAATCAGAGAAAATGTGTTACATTCATATTACACAAAAATATAACAATTGCTAAAACTATTGCAATTCTCAGCAAAAGAGAAATTCCTCTTGGTGCTATTTATCTTGCACAATTTTCTTAGTAGCCTTCGCACTCATTAACTTTCTCCTTCAAGATTTATTCTACCCCAGAAAACAGGCAAGCAATGTACGCACAGCTGGGTTTGATGCTAATTGTTGCCTCCCTAGAACAGTGTCCTTTAATATATTGAGGGCTGAGACCTTTCCATTCTTTTGAGACAAAAGAAGTCACCTTGTGATATGGTCTTTAATTTAGTATCCTAAGGCTAACTGATTTTAAGATTATTCAATAATTTGAATAATTTTAGAAATCTGATGTTATTCATTCTTCATATTTGTCCAGATCCTGGGGTATTTTAATTGTTTTATTTTTGATAAAGTACATATTCAAATAATACGTTCAGTTTTAAGAATTTTTGATAAGCTTGTCATAGGTTGGGGATCTTTTACTGAAATTGTGCTACGCAATGGCAAACTATTTTATGTATAAATTTTCAAGTGCAGAAACATAACAATTAATTAATGGATGAAATATAAGAACAATATAAATGACAGAGAAACATTCCCTGATTCATGAACATTACAATAGTTAAATTGCATTAGTCTTCATGAAACAAATATTTAAGAATAAGGTTTAAATTTTTAAGAAAAAACTCTGTTTTCCAGAGTGGTAATATCATTTCCCACTTCCATCAGAAGCGTATGAGAGCCCACTTCCTCCACATCCTCATTAACGCTTGGTATAGGCAGACTTTAAAAAAAATTTTTACCACACTAACAGGTATGTAGTGGTAGGTTATTGTGGTGCTCTTATGTTTTTGGCCAGAACATATTTAATGTAGAACATATTATCTACATTTCTTTCCAGGAAGACAATGAAGTCTTCATTTGAGCAAATGATATTTTATTTTCAATATAACAAATAAATTACCTTAGTAACCTAGTAATGAATTAACAGAAACCTATCCCACCATGCTGTGAATCATGCTTCTAAGCATTTATTTATGCTGTATCCCCTGTGACTGCCCTTCTTACCTTCCTTGGATAATAAAATTGCATTCTCCCTTTAAGTCATGGGTACATTATCAAATTATTTGTGAAGCCTCTCTTGATAAGGCTACAAAAACATTACACATATATATGAGATCTCATATGTCATATATATGTATATAATAAATAAGAACTATAACTGCTCTTCAGCATTAGATTTTTACTTTTCTTTCAAAAAGTATACACACACCATCGTTTTCACATTAAGATATTGAATTATAATTGTTGATAAATGTGTCTCCCCAACACATATTTGTATACCTTTTTATACCACCAATACAGATGATACTAGAAAGTTGATAGCAACTTATAAAATTTAGTATAGTCATTGCTTAGAAAATCTTGAAATTATTTTTTATAAGACTAAACACATGATATCATAATAAATTTCTTATTTTTCCTGGTTATGAAGTTACTATAAGGAAATTGTGGAAAATATAGAGCTATATAAACTTTGAAAATATCAGATAAATAATTTGAAATGTTCTAAAATAGAAACAAACACGAAATAGAAATAAACACAATTGCAAATAGATTTTTTTTAGATTATATATATATAATAAACTTTTGCAGGATTGTATATATAATCATTTTGATTGACGTTTATAACATGAATAGTACTTGTGTTATTAAATTTATTCAAAGAATATGGTTTTATTGATTACATTATATTCCAAAATATCTAAAGACAGTAATTTATTTTAAAAAGTCCTATCTCTTTATGCATTAGTTTTTTTTCCAATTTTTTACTTATTAACTATTATTCATTGTACATATCTTTGTCTATAAACTTTTTTCCAGTGTCATTGTAAGCTATTTCCTTAGGGTAAATTTACAGATGTTGGTAATTTCTCAATAATTTCTTAAATTGTTGTTTGAATGATATAACTAATTGATTAACAATAAAATTAGTATGCTAATATATAATAAAATTAAAGTATGTACAGTAGAATTCAAATGCTAAGGACAAGTCCAAAATTAGAAGTATTTTTCCTCAGGAATAAGCACTGTTAACCATTTCTATTTTTAGTTTGTCTGGCAGTTGTCATTAAAACTTTAAAATCAATATTTGTGACTCTAGTTCTCAATTTATAAAATTTACATGTATTTTTTTTTAAATACATTGATTTATGTATCCTTTTTTGGAGTGAACTTTTTTTTTTTGGTTACATATCCCCCCCCTTTCTGCTTGCTCTTGCTGTGTTCATTTCTCTGTGTTCTTCTGTGTCCGCTCTGTCTCCCCTCTGTGGCGACGCACCAAGTCAGGTCACCGGGCAGGCAGCTCCTCTTCCGTTCATGGGTGGATCTGCTCCATTCGCGGGTGACTTGCCCTGCCCGTGGTGGCATTGCCCTGCCTGTGGCAGCTTTTTTTGCCCTGCCCATGGCAGCTGTGCCTCGCCCACGGCGGCTCGCCCTTCTCAAGGCGGTCTGCCCGCTTTGGAGAGGTCCCCAGGAACTGAACCCGGGGCCTCCCATGTGGTGAACCGGCGCCCTATCCACTGGGCTACAGCCGGCCCCTAGATGTATTCTTTTAACAGAAGATTTCAGTGAATTTATACAACCTCACCAACTTGCTCCTCTATGTCCCATTTCCTGTTATTTTATTTTTTTGTTTTAATGTTTCCCCTTAAATACTAATTTAAACATTTCCATCTTGAATCATCAACTTTGATTCACTATGAGAGACATTATCATCTCTACCTATGACTATATCTATCCAATGGGCCCAAATATCACTCATATTTCAGAAAAACACTTCATACTTTTCACATCATATTTTATAAAATGAACAATCTTGTCTATAAGTGCTTGTCTAAAAGCTGCTATAAAAACTAAAGAAATAACAAATAGGATTCCCAGCATCATGATAAATTAAATACTTCTTTCTATTGATGTGGTAAAGAGATTAGATCCACAGAAAACTGTATCTGTGATATTTAAAGAGACTACAGTAAAGTTAAGGAATAAAATGAACAGGCTTTCCTCAATCAATAAATTAAATTAATAATTAAATCAAATTAATAAAAATCATGTCATAATTTTGCTATAAATTTTCAATTTTTTTTGTAAGTGGATTGTTTCAGAGCTTTTATATGCCTTTCCATATTTTTTATTGACAAAAATTCCATATGTTTCCATTACAATATTAAGATTTTGAGTGTTCTTAATCATAAAATCATTCCACAGAGACCTTGCCCTTCTGGTACTAATTTCAACCAGTAGATTTATAGGTTTGCTGTTCCCTTCTTATCAATCGTTTTCTTGTCATTGCATTCTAGGTTGTGACTTATTATTTCCTGAATCATAGCTATTCCTCATTCTTAAATTCCAGTTTCATTTTGATCATGAAATATTTGAGTAGTATTTATTTCAGAAAGATTTTGCAAAAGAAAAGCTTACTTACGCCCAAGAAATCTAAAAATATCTTATATTGCATTCATACATGGTTAGTCAGCTGAGTATAGAAATCTAGATTCAAAGCTTTTTACCTCAGAACTTTGAAGGCGTAGATCAATTGTCTCCTAGCAACCCATATCGCTGAATAGAGATCTGGAGGAAAAATTATTCTTATTCTTTTCTTTATCAGGAAGCATTTTAAAATTTTTATCTTTTGATTTATTTACTTTCACAAGGATCAGTGGATCTCTTTTTCCCTTTTCTATAATTCACTCTACTCATCATATTTTTTAAGTCTAAATACTCAAGTTATTATTTAATCACTTGTTCAGTTGATGATTATTTCTTCTATACCTACTATGCACTAAAGACTGTTGTAGGTTCTGAGACATTCACCAATTAATAAAGTACACTAATAGCCTTATGGATCTTGCAGCACATTGAGAGGAGAGAGACAAAAGAGAATAAATATAATAAATACATTATTTACTATATTAGAAATACAAAATAACAAACACAGAAAGAAGTTAAGCAGAGTAGTAGTGTTTGGATAGGTTGAAGGGGGATTACAGATCTCTCTATTAACTTCGGTAGTTAGGGTAGACCTTACTGTGAAGGTTATATTTATGCAAATACTTAAAGGCAGTGAGGGAGCTAAACATGTGAATATCTAGAGAAAGAGGATTCAGGCAGGAGGTACAAACAACAGGAGTGGGGGTATCCCTGGCTTGTTTGAAGTATAGCAGGATGGCAAGTGGGCTGAAACAAAGAGTTAGAGGAGAGGAGATCAGAGAGATGTAATGTGCTGACCTGTTAGGGCGTTGAAGTTCATGCAAAGAATTTGACTTGTGTTCGATGGGAGATGGGGGCTCATTGGCATTGGGCGCAGGAGCAACTTGATCTGGTTTATGTTTTTAAAGCATCACACTGTAGCTGTGATGAGAGTTGACTCTAGGGCTCAATGGGCAAAACCTGCAAATTGCAATCAGCCAGATGAGAGATGCATTCATTCAGACCAGGGCTGCTGTAGTGGAGGTGGTCAGGCGGGTTGGATCCTGGGTAACTATATGGTTATGAAACCAGCTATCAGTTCCTGATAGAATGTCTAAGTTTGAGAGAGACAGACTCCAACTCCTTTGAAACATTTTCTTCTTAAATTTTGGTTTGCAATTTTCCTCGATTGCAATTTAAATATTAAAATGATATCATATGCTCCCTCTTCTACAGAAACTATTCATCTCTCCTCCACAGATGGAATGTTTTGTTTTGTTTTTCGTTTTTATTTTCAGTATTCACATAGAGCTCTAATTTTTAGTTACTTTGATGTAATTCAAGATAGATGGAAGACAAACACGTGTTCAAAACTCTAGTGTCATTAAAAACCATTTCAACAAGAATTTTAAACTAGTTTGATACATACTGCCACACTTTCTAAAATCTACCACTGGGCCCGGCTAGATAGCTCAGTGGATAAAGAGCTCGCTGGGAAACCACATGGGAGGCCCCGGGTTCGGTTCCCGGGGACCTCTCCTAGAGGGCAGACCGCCTTGAGAATGGCGGGCCGCCATGGGCGGGCCGGAGCCGCCGTGGGCAGGGCAAAAAGCTGCCACGGACAGGCAAAAGCCGCCACGGGCAGGGCAGGTCGCCTGCAAATCGAGCGCAGCCAGCCACCCGCGAACTGAAAAAGCCGGCCGTGATGGAGGCAGAGGCCGCCCACGGGCAGGGAGAGCCGCGCCTGCGCAGTGACCAAGTCTCGGCGCGTCCCCGCAACGGGGGGGAAGGGGAGATATGTAATAAAATAAATAAATCTTTAAAAAAAATAAAAAAATAAAATAAAATAAAATCTACCACTTTACCCTTCCAGCAAAAGTTAGGGTGACATTTTATTTCCTTGTCCACACTTTACTCTTGCTTAAAATTTTCTATGAGAAGAAACCATTTTTCTTAATTACTAAATTGACCTTAATGGTCTTTAACATTGGTAGCACTGACAGATGAAGCAATGATGTATTAGAAATGGTGCCCATTTCACTGGTTACTGTGAAAGGCCCATGGAGAATAGATCTTAATGGAAACCAAGAGATTGTTCAAAATGGCTTCAAATGGCCTTTTAATGAACAAAACATATGAAGTTTTCAAATTTTTACATACAAAATCAATGAATTAAATATCATTTCAAAGTTTTATATTTTAAAGGTTTAAGACTATAAAGTGAAATATGGGGATATGTGATTTATCTGCTCATTGTTTACAAAAGGTAATTCTGTTCCCTAATTTTAATTAAATAATAAAAGAATGAATTATGTTCTTAAATTTTCATTTTACTCTTTGTTGTACTTCAATTGACAGAAAATATCTGGCACTATTTCAGTGTGAGCTCTCCTATAATACAGTTGCATTGTATAGAATAATTTTTAGACAGCTTTTATGAGAGAAAATTTAATTAAATTTTCATAGCTGAATCTATATCAGGTTTTTGATGATGTAGCACTTATACCACAATATGGATCCTATTAAATAAAAATTAACAATCCATTTTATACAGTTATTCATGAAAGAAAGCATTATCTCAAATTATTGAGGCAAAATTTTAGCAAGGCAGTCAAAGCTGGAAAGGTTTAAAAGAACATGATAATCCCTAGCCATTTATATTAACTATTTCTTGTGTCTCATGCTTACCACCTTAACTTGTCAGTCCTTCTTTCATTTACTTATTCAGTGATCTTCCACTGCAGCCTGCAATGTGTGGTACTTAAAGAGACGTTGTGGGGTCCCCATAGCCACTCTGAGGGAGCACATAGCCTATTACAAAACAACACAGAACAGAAATATGTACAGTAGTGGTCAAGTGCTGTTGCAATGCTTCAGAAAGGAAATAAACATGTAGAGGACTGGGCATCCCAAACATAAGTTGAGGGCTAGACATATGGATTTGTCAGAAAGCTTTCCTCCCCAAAGTGGCATGGCTCTGTGTTTTGAACAATAAGTTGGATGTGAGCTGAATATGTGGGTGGAGCATTGAGCTTTCCAGACAGGGGTCTCACTTAGGCAAGTTTATGCTACATTCACAAACTGCAAGCTCTCTATGTCCATCATGTGTGGCTCTTCAAACACCGCATTCCTAAAATTCAGTGCCTCATCCTTTGTACACTGTTCACTGTCAGCAAACTTCTTTACTATTTCCTCTGTACAAACATTTTCTTTTTCTTCCCAGTTTTTTTTTTATTTAGGCCAGTAAAAAGAATTTATTTGAGAAACATGGGAAAGAACAGAGCTTGCTGAGAAATGGGAGAAAAAAACAGAAATACATACCAAGACTTGGTACAGGTCCCTCTAGGCAGAGAGAGCCCCAGTTATTTTTTACATAGCTGACAGAATGAAGGCTTTCTAAGCAACAGTTTTAAATGGTGTTTTGTTTGGGTACTGATAATAAGTGACCAAGAGCAGGAGATGATGGCCAAGCAGCTTTGACATTAGGATATGAGATGACACATCCTCTGGTTCCTATTTTCAGTGAAGAACATGATAAGGATTCTCATGTAATCAAAATTATTCAATCCCTAAAATATACTTCATTATTTGAAATATAGACATAACTTATTGTGATGGTAGGCCAATGTGTCAACTCAGCCAGGTAATTGTGCCCAGTTGTGTGATCAAGCAAGCACGGGGCTAATTGTAATACAAGGGCATTTATGGACTTCTGTCACCAGTGAGTTTACTGCATAGATAGCTGATTATATCTGCACCAGTCAGGGAGATTGCTGTCAGCAAGGAGTGAGGCTTTATCCAATCAGTTGAATGCCTTAAAAGGGAAGTGATTTCAACATTCAGAGAGAACTTCCCTGCTCTTCTTTGGACAGCCAATGTCTCCCAGAAATTCATCAAGGACCTTCAATGGACTTTCATTGGAGCCCCGGGTTTGCAGCTTGCCTGCAGAACCTGGATTTGTGCATCCCAATGGTCACGTGAGACACTCTTATAAAACACTCTTATAAAACGTCTCATGTTATTGGCAGATATCTCTTGTTGATTCTGTTTCCCTAGAAAAACCTGACTAATAAAGTTTGTTACCAGGAGTGGTTCTTGAGGAACAGAGTCTTAAATATGGGGTGTCTGAGGTGGTTCTGGGAGTTTTGCAATTGGCTCTCTACTCTAATTGGACTCTAGGGTGCTAATGACTCACTTTCCAATAATGAAGAAACCACTAACAGTCTATGGCATGACTTGGCATTAGAGATACGCAAAACATCGTCACTGCATTCCCCTACTTCCAAACTTATAAAAAGCAAGGATCTGAATGAGAGTGTTTTCAACACCTTAACAGGTTTTGTGGAATCAAAAAGTAAAATGATGTTCACAGACTCCTCCTAGATACTATGGATACAGTTACAAAAGAAAGAGATGAGCTAAAGGCTTCAAATTTGAAACTTACATCACATGATATGAAAGTTTCTTTATGTGCTCTGAAAGAAAATCTTGTCTCCTATAGCCACAGACTTGAGATATCTGAGAACCAAACTCAAATTCTCATCGTACGAGTAGCAGAGTTACAAAGGAAAGTAAAATCTCAACACTGCAGGGTTTCTGCAGTTAAAGTGAAGGCATTGATTGGAAAGGAGTGGAACCCAGAGGATGGGAATGGAGACATATGGGATGATGATAACATTGGTGGGGACCTTGGAACCCTAAATTCTGTTGAGACTTTACCGGATAAAACTGCAATGGCCTGCCCTGTGGAGACCAAACCTTGCCAACCTTGTATCACCCAGCCTCCAGGCTGCCACCAGGAGACCAGACCTTCTCCCAGCCCTGAGGTGGGTACCAGCTAAACTGAAGCCTGCACTGCCCAGCCTGCAGTCTGCCCTGAGGAATCTGCCTTCTAACCCTGCCTGAAGAGATTAATACTATCTCACCAGAAGAAGATGCAAAGGAATGCCTTGAGGTCAGTAGCTTGCAAGGTATTTCCTAGCCTTCTCCTTAAACCACTCACACCACCCCTCTTGTCTTCAAGACCTATTACTAGACTAAAATCACAACAAGACCCCAAAGGTGAAATACAAATTATGACTCATGAGGAAGTACGTTATGCTCTGAAAGAACTGCATGAGATTTCAAACTTATATAGACAGAAATCAGGGGAAAACGTGCGGGAATGGATATGGGACAATGGTGGAAGGAATATAAAGTTGGATCATGTTGAATTTATTGGTATGGACCCAGTAAGCAGAAATCCTGGATTCAATGTTGTAGCTTGAAGGGTTAGAAAGACCTCTAACAGTTTGTTCGGGTGGCTGACTGAAACATGGACCAAAAGATGGCCTAGTTTGTCTGAGGTTGAGATGCCCAGTTTGCCTTGGTATACAGTAGAAGAGGGAATTCAAAGGCTTAGAGGGATTGGAATGCTAGAATGGATTTACCATTTGAGACATGCCCACCCACCCCAGGAATGTCCAGAGGACACACCTTTAACCAGGACTGTGAGGAATAGGTTTGTAAGACTAACTCCACCTTCTCTGAATAGCTCTGTGGTTGCTCTTCTCTATAGTCCAGATAAAAATGGAAGGAGGGCTGTAATGGAATTAGAATCCTTAAACATTATGGGGATGATCATATCTTGGTCCCTTTAAAGTCAAGTATCTGCAGTTAATTGCCAAAGACAAGGTGGGCATGGCTACTGCAATGAAAGGCAGGCTCAAAGCAGCACTGAAAATAGTCTTGAATGGCATAGAGTTATGGCGTTGGTTAAAAAACAAAAATTTTCACCTGGAAGTGAAATAGATGGGCAGTCTACTAAATCTCTTCTAGATTTGTATAAACATAAGAGTTCTAGGTGGAGTAAAAAAAACCCTAACTCAAATTACAGATGTGGAGAACCACAGCCCCTTAATCAATTTCCAGACTTGAGACAGTTTACAGACCCAGAGCCTTTTGAATGAGGAGAAGGCCAGGTCCTCTTGGGGAAGGATCCTGTTTCAATGCCAAATATTTATACTGTTAATCATTCTCCCACCTTTCCCCAAGGATACCTACGGCCTTTAACCAGAGTAACTGCATTGGGGAAGAAGAAATGATCAAACATTTTGGGATTATTAGATACTGGCTCAGAAGTGACATTAATTCCAGGAGACCCAAAACGTCACTGTGGTCCACCAGTCAGAGTAAGGCCTCTGGAGGTCAGGGGATTGATGGAGTTTTAGCTCAGGTCCTTCTCACAGTAGGTCCAGTGGGTCCCCAGACCCAGTCAGTGGTTATTTCCCCATTTCCAGAATGCATAATTGGAATAGATATACTCAGTAACTGGCAGAATCCCCACACTGGATCCCTGACTTGTGGAGGGAGGGCTATTATGATTGGAAAGGCCAAGTGGAAACCACCAGAATTGCCTCTACCTAACAAAAATCAAAGGCAATACCAGATTCCTGGAGGGATTGCAGAAATTAGTGCCACCGTCAAGGATTTGAAGGATGCAGGGTGGTGATTCCCACCACATCCCCATTCAACTTTCTTATTTGGCTTGTGCAGAAAACAGATGGATCTTGGAGGATGGCAGTAGATTACCATAAACTTAACCAGGTGGTGACTCCAATTGCAGCTGCTGTCCCAGATGTGGTATCATTGCTTGAGCATATCAACACAACCTGGTACCTGGTATGCAGCTGTAGATCTGGAAAACTCTTTTTTTTCTCAATTGCCATTAGTAAGGACTACCAGAAACAGTTTGCTTTCTTCTGGCAAGGCCAGCAGTATACCTTCACTTCCTGCCTCAGGGGTATATCAATTCTCCAGCCCTATGTCATAATATTGTCTGCAGGGACCTTGATGATCTCTCCCTCCCATGAAACATCACACTGTTCCATTATATTGATGATATCATGTTGATAGGACCTAGTGAGCAAGAAGTAGCAAACACCTAGACTTATTGGTAAGCCATTTGCATGAGAGAGGATGGGAGATAAATCCAACACAAATGCAGGGTCCTTCCACCTCAGTGAAACTTCTAAGTGTCCAGTGGTGTGGGGTATGTCGAGATATCCCTTCAAAAGTGAAGGTTAAGCTGTTGCATCTGGTTCCTTCTCCGACCAATAAAAAGGCCCAATGCTTAGTTGGTCACTTCCTATTTTGGAGACAACACATTCCTTGTTTGGGTGTGCTACTCTGGCCTATTTACCAAGTGACTAGAAAAGCTGCTAGTTTTGATTGGGGACTAGAACAAGAGGAGGCTCTGCAAAAGGTCCAGTCTGCTGTGCAAGCTGCACTACCAATTGGGCCATATGATCCAGCAGATCCAATGGTCCTGGAAGTTTCAGTGGCAAATGGAGATGATGTCTGGAGCCTTTGGCAGGCCCCTATAGGAGAATCACAACACAGACTCTTGGGATTTTGGAGCAAAGCCCTGCCATCCTCTGCAGTTAACTACTCTCTTTTTGAGAAACAGATTTTGGCCTGCTGCTGGACCTTAGTAGGAGACTGAACGCTTAACCATGGGCCATCAAGTTACCATGAAATCTGAGTTGCCTATCATGAGCTGGGTATTGTCTGACCCAACAAACCATAAAGTTGGGTGTGCACAGCAGCACTCCATAATAAAGTGGAAGTGGTATATATGAGATAGGGCTTGAGTGGGTCCTGAAGGCACAAGTAAGTTACATGAAAAACTAGCTTAAATGCCCATGGTCACCAACCCTGCCATGTTACCTTGTCTTTCCAAGCCCACAGCTTTGGTCTTTTGGCTGGGGAAAGAAATAAGTTGACTGAGGAAGAGAAAACTTGGGCCTGGTTTATAGATCGTTCTGCATGATATACAGGTACCACCCGAAGGTGGACAGCTGCAGAACTGCAGCCCTTTTTTAGGACATCCCTGAAGGATAGTAGTGAGGGTAAATCTTCCCAATGGGCAGAACTTTGAGCAGTGCACCTGGTTGTTCATTTTTCTTGAAAGAGGAAATGGCCAGAGATGCATTTGTACACTGATTCATGGGCTGTTGCCAATGGTTTGGCTGGATGGTCTGGGACTTGGAAGGAACATGATTGGAAAATTGGTGACAAAGAGGTCTGGGAAAGAGATATGTGGATAGACATTTCTGAGTGGGCCAAAAAAATGGAAATATTTGTGTTCCATGTGAATGCTTACCAGAGGGTGACTTAGGCAGAGGAAGATTTTAATAGTCAAGGGGATAAAATGACCTACTTTGTGGCTAACACTCAGCCTCTTTCCCCAGCTACTCCTGCCATTGCCCAATGGGCTCATGAACAAAGTGGCCATGGAGGTAGGGATGGAAGTTATGCATGGGCTCAGCAACATGGACTTCCCCTCACCAAGGCTGAATTGGCCACAGCCACTGCTAAATGCCCAATCTGCCAATAGCAGAGACCCGCACTCAGCCCCCGATATAGCACCATTCTTCCAGGTGACCAGCCTGCTACCTGGTGGCAGGTTGACTAAATTGGACCACTTCCACCATGGAAGGGGCAGCAATTTGTTTTAAATGGAACAAACACATACTCTGGATATGAGTTTGCATTTCCTGCATGCAATGCTTCTTCCAAAACTACCATCCATGGACTTACCAAATGTCTTATCTACCACTAAGGCATTCCACACAGCAATGCTTCTGACCAAGAAACTCATTTCACAGCAATTGATGTGCAGGAATGGGCACATGCCCATGGTTTTCACTGGTCTCACCATGTTCCCTGTCACCCTGAAGCAGCTGGGTTAATAGAATGGAGGAATAGCCTTGTGAAAACTCAATTACAGTGCCAACTAGGTGGTAATACCTTGCAGGACTGGAGCAATGTTCTCCAGGAGGTTGTGTATGCTCTAAATCAATGTCCATTCTATGGTGCCATTTCTCCCATTACCAGGATTCATGGGTCCAGGAATCAAGGGGTGGAAATGGGAGTGGCACCACTCACTCTAACCCCTAGTGACCCACTAGGAAAATTTTTGCTTCCTGTCCCTGCAACCTTAAGCTCTGCTGGTCTGCAGGTTTTAGTCCCAAAAGGAGGATTGCTGCCACCAGGGAACACAATAATGGTTTCGATGAACTGTAAGTTAAGTCTGCCACCTGGCCACTGTGGGCTCCTCTTACCTGTGAATGAACAGGGAAAGAAAGGAATTCCTGTACTGGCTTGGGTGATTGATCCTGACTATCAAAGGGAAATAGAATTGCATCTACATAATGAGGGTAAAGAAGAGTTTTCCTCCAATACAGGAGATTCTCTAGGGCATCTCCTAGTACTGTCATGCCCTGTGATTAAAGTTAATGGAAAATTGCAACAACTCAATCCAAGCAGGACTAACAATGGCCCAGAATCTTCAGAAATGAAAGTTTGGGTCCTCCACCAGGCAAAAAACCATGGCCAGCTGAAGTGCTTGCTTTGGGTAATGGGAACATGGAATGGGTGGTGGAAGAAAGTAGTGGTAAATATGAACTTCAACCATGTGACCAGTTACAGAAACAAAGACTGTAATGGTCATGAGTCTTTCTTCCTTGTTTTGTTATGAGTATGATTGTATATGTACACAGAATGAATTTTTTTTTCTTTCTCAACCTTTTCCCCTATTATATGAAAAGTTGTATTAGTTTCATGTCATAATATTTAAGGATGTCAAGTTTAAGAATAAATATTACCCAAGGACTTGCATCCTAATTTGTAGGGAATTAATGTGTTTCAGGTTGTACACAGGAGAGTTGAACATTTTTAGGCAGAAATAGATATGTATGCATGTCTGTTATTGTTTTTACTTACAGACTAAATATGGTTTAAGGTATTGTGTATGGTTTCCCAGTTGACAAGGGGTGGAGTGTGATGGTTAGGCTAATGTGTCAACTTGGCCAGGTAATTATGCCCAAGTAAGCACTGGGCTAATTGTAATACAAGGACATTTATGGAGTTTAGTCACCATTGAGTTTACTGGGTTACTGCATAGATAGCTGATTATATCTACATCAATAAGGGAGATTGCCATCAGCAATGAGTGATGCTTTATCCAATCAGTTGAATGCCTTAAAAGAGGAAGTGATTTCAGCATTCAGAGAGAAATTCCCAGCTCATATTTGGGCAGCCAACATCTCCCAGAAACTCATCAAGGACCTTCACTGGACTTTCATCGGAGCTCCTGGTTTGCAGCCTGCCTGCAGAACCTGGACTTGTGCCTCCCCAAGGTCACATGAGAGACTCTTATAAAATTTCATATTATTGACAGATATCTCCTGTTGATTCTGTTTCCCTAGAGAACCCTGACTACAACACTTATGTATAAATGAAAACCTTAATTTTACAAAGTAGCTAATAACTAAATTTTATGTGCCCTATTTAAATTGATGTTTAATTTGCATGCTTTTAACAGGCTGTCTCATATTCTTGTAATAAAGTGGAGGAAAAACACTGAATTAAGAATGTTCATAACAGCATTGTTGTAATAGCAAAAAAAAAACTGGGGAAAAATATTCATCAATAAAATGTAAAGATTTGGTGGGAAAAAAAAGAAGCACTCAATATTATTTTGGTCCTAGAATTGTCTCTAATTAATAATGTAACTTTATGCAAGCACTTGAATTCTCTGAAACTCTATAAGTTTCTCATTTTATAGATAGTACTATGTACAATCCCACCACACAATAAGCATGTATAGTAAATATTTATTGAATATGGTAAGGTTTAGTAAAGATGCTCTACAAAGTGCAAGATATAACTTAGGCTTTGCAAGGCATTTAATGTCTGTCACAGTCACTCAGCTTTGCCAGTGCAGTGGAATTGCAGCCCTAGACAATACTTAAATGAATAGGCCATGGCTGCATTCACATAAAATTTTATTTACTGAAACAGGTGGTGGGCTTGATTTGGCCTGTCATCCATAGTTTGCTGACCTATGGAATAGGAACTGAATAAAGGGTGTTGAAAATAACCATTTAAATAGTTTACTACCCTGAAATTTTTGATCCTAAGTAATGTTTCTCACACTGAGAAATTATTTATTTAGTAATTTTATAGATATTTTCCAAAATAATAAAAATGGTCAAAAATAAATGGCACCAAGAAAAATAAACTAAATATTTCTAGATAATAAATAAAAATATCCTTGAACTTCTCAATAACCTTAAATGATTCTGTAACTTTCAAACCCATATGAAATCCAAGTAGCAGCAAACTATATACTCAGACTCTCTCATAAAGGATTTTAGAAACTTGGTTACTGTTCTCTCACAACTATGTATTAATGGTCTCTGATTGCCTTATTTTGAAATGCAGGAATGAGCCTACAGAGACCAACTTTAAGAGAATTGTTTGACTTGAAATGGGTGTAGCTATCTTTAGCATTGTTAGGATTCCACTTTTGAATTATAGTTACATTCTAGTTTTAATAAAGAAGTGTACCTTAAAAGAAAGATGAAGGTTTTTATAAACTTTGACCTCAAGTGACTCAAACAATGAAATAATTTAATATTGTGAATGCATAGACTAGTGAATTTCTTTTCTAATAATAGTTCTGTTATATTATTTTCCTGCTAAGTAAAGCTTTGATATTTTTTACCATGTGTAAGATGATATATTGTGCTATGAAATTAAACAGTATGATTTATGGGATTTATTAAGTTTTTTTAAAAATGTATAATTAGTTTTCCAGTGCCAGAGGCATGTCTGAATTATTTGGTGGACTGGGACTGATTATGTCATAAATAAATAACTGAGTCAATGAAAACAATTGATACTTCCCTCTTCTAACATGCTGAGATTTTTAAATTGTTATTGTTGATCTTAACTCTAAAATGGAGTCATTGAAGCTGATCATTCCTATTTTTTGAGGCTCTGGGTGAAAACTTGGTGAAAATTTGTCCTAACTGACACTCATTTAAACTTACAGGTAAATTAATTTATCAGGTCAAAATTGGCAAAAATAATAAAATTGGGGAAAATGGCATAAACAATCATGTCATGTTTTAGACTTACACTTTTCATGTGATACAATCAGAATTTCTACTGGTAATGAAGCCTTGTATCTTGCAACTGTAAGCTTTAGATGGCAATATTTGGAGGGCAATACTTATGTAAAAAATGAAGAGAGAAGAGCCAATGGCTGAGGTGTTTATTCTCGTAACATCATCACCTCCCAGTAGCTCTCTGTCTCTTTAAGACTCTACCACTCTAACCTCCACAGCTACCTAAATTTTCTTCCATATTTATAGGGTCCTAACTCTGGAGACAGTTTAAATTATAATAGTGCAACCTAACTATGGTATTTTGCTCCAAGTAACACAATTTACAAGGCTTGCAGAACCATTTCACAGAAAATACAAAAACATAACTCCAATACCCAAAAACCCATTAGGAATCAGGTCAGTTTACTAACAAAGAAAATAGTCTTCAGTATTACTTGAAATCATTTTTAAGTTTTAGGATGGAGATATATATCTCAATTCTAAACCTTGAGCACCATTACATTAGAAATTATAATTTAAAGAACAGTGGGCCATAGTGTGACTTAATCAGCAGAAAGTAAAATACATATATAATTGTTTTTCAAAGTATTTTCAACATGTGAAAATGTGTAATGGTTATGAATATTTCTTCCTTGTTTTGTTATTATTATGTTTGTATATAGACATAAATCAGATATCTTTGTTTTCTTCCTTGTCTTACCTCACTATTATGTGAAATAAGTTGCATTAACTTCATGTCGTGGTATTTAAGTTATTGGCTATCAAGTTTAGAAGTGAATATTACCCAAAGATCACACTCTATTCTGGGGAAAGTTAGTGAGTTTCCAATTGTATGCAGGACAATTGAGTATTGTTAGATGAAAACCAACTGTTATTGCTTTTATTTAGAGATTAAGTATGGTTTAAGGAGATGTGTATGGGAGCTAAGTTGACAAGGGGTGGACTATGATGGTTAAGTTCATGTGTCAAGGTTATGGTGTACAGCAAGCACCAGGCTAATTGTTACTGTGAGGCTGCTTCATGGATTTAAGTCATCAGTAAGTTGACTGCATCTGTGGCTGATTACATCAACTGAGGAGACTGCCTTCAACAAGTAGAGCATCCAATCAGGTGAAAACCTTTGAAGGAGATGTGATGATTTCAGCAGTCAGAAGAGAGAATGTCCATCTCTACTTCATCCAGATGGCTTTGACTACAGAATACATGGAAAATTTTCATTAGAGTTCCTAGTTTAATTTGGATTTGCCCATCTCCAAAGTTACATGAGCCAATTCCTATTTTTAAAATTCTCATACTATTTCCAGCCTTCCAGCCTCTATCTCATTAGGTATTTCTTCTGGGAGGCCCCCAGTAGGTTTCTTAGATATTCTCAGGGACAAGTTTGCCCTTGTTCTCTTGTGATCACCTTTATGTTGTCAGATGTCTGCAGGGCACTGGGAAGAAATACCTGCTGAGGTGGGTCAAGAATAAAACAAAAGCACCTCCGGATACTGAGTTGTCGCTGAATTCCTCCATTCTTACCCTGAACTCTCAAATAGCTCTGTGTATATCCAAAATCTTGCAATGCATTTTTTTTTTGAAAAATAGTTCTTTCAGCCTTTATTTAAAGTCTTTTCTCTAAAGATTCAGAGCTATTTTAGACACTTTCTTAGACGCAGATACCCCTATTTCCTCCCTGGCTGAAAAAAAAAATGGTTTAAAGCTTGCTTTTTGAACTAACTTGAGCAAGAAGATGAAATGGAAGGAAGGGGGAGTATGCACTCCCAGTTCGCTGGAAACCGATTTTCTGCCTTCCAGTAGAGGCTCAACTGGATTATCACTTAATGTCTATTACTATCAAATATGATCATATTTCTTTGCTGCATTTTATAATTCAGCAAGTCTTTCCAAATTATAATTTGAAGACTGCAACTTGTGATAACATAAGCATTAGTATACCACCAACTATTTATTATATACAAGAAATACACAATTAGCATAATGTGATCAGGTTTATTAATGTCTGACCTTTCATTCCTAATAATACTGATGTTAATGAGGCAGTTGAAAGCAGCTTTACATTTTTTTTGGCAGCTCATTGCCACACTACCCAAATTCATGATTTGCTATAAGGCAGAGAGGGAAGTTGGAAAATATACTAGGCTGTGAATCTTTTAGAGGATACATTGTTATATTAGTAGTTCCTTCTTTACATAATTAATGAGAATGAATGAAGAAGCCCCCAAAGCAAAACTAAAGAATAAATTATGGGATAACCTTTCTGAAATTGTAACATTACTGTTTAATCACGCCTGAACTAAATAAAGCTCTGAGCTTTTCATTGAGGCTCTAAAATGAAATTATAGTGTGTGCACAAAGGCCATTTGAATATTTCTGACAATGATAAGCAGTGCAACAAGTTGATGCTTCTGTTGAAAAGGGATAAAGCCACTCTACTGGTGAGGCATTTATCATTGCAGGAAAAAAATATCAGTAATTTTATTCCCCATTCTGAAATTATCACTCACAGCTATGATCTCCGTTACTGCAATAACAAATTGAGAAATAATATTTCCCCCAGGAAAATGTGGGATGTTTTAATGTTTTATGGCAGAAAGACATTTTTGCAGACATGGCAGAAAGCTAATGTCTCCTTTATATTGGGCTATAATTCAGAGAGAACTATGCAACGCAGCTGAAGTAAGTCAGCCCAATAAGTAAGCTTATGCTTTCTAGTTTATTCCTATAATATTTTAGATGTTTATTATTGTTCCTCATTTTGTGGCAGCAGGAGGCAGTACAATTTGTTTGTATTGCACATGTCCTTAGTCAGAAAAAATTAAATATTCTTAAATAATGGAGTATGTAGCTCAATAAAGGAAAACAAAAATTGATATGCGGCCTCAACACTTGCCTTTCACTATTTTTCATGTGTTCGCCTATTCAATAATTACAAAGAAATATGGAGCATCTAACATTACCCAAGCAATATACTAAGGGCTTGATATGTTTTGCTAAACATAGAAGATAGTGTCTTCTCTCTCATGGAGTCTAAAATTAGTGAATAACCCTGGTAAGAGCAAGTAAATAAATAAACATAATGAAAAACTGTGATAGTTAAAGGAACATAAAAAGCAGATTATTTCAGAGATGATATATCTTTTTTTAAATGGATAATTTTGTAAAGTATCTACTCTTTGCCTTTTGCTAATGGAAATAAAATTTTTCTATAATTTAGTCAGTTGAATATTGATATATTTATGGTTTTAAAGTTTTGATAATGGCAGATATCAACTCAGAAAAGTATTTACACATATAACAGTTCAAAGACATAACAAAATTACCACTCATATACTCACCTTAAGAAATAGAATATAACCAGTGCATGTCGTGACCCCTTCATGTCCCACCCACAGAGTATTACCTATCTTCCCTCCCCAAAGGTAACTATTATAATCAATAGGTTGGTCCCATTGAATCTCTTTATACTTTTCTGGTTGCTTGTTTAATATTGCTAGCATTGAAATTATAAAAATGCATATCATGTAAAAGCCAGTGATTTGCTTATTTTGCTAAACATTATGGTTTTTAAATTCCCTATTTATGCATATGTAGTTCAACATTTCAAAAATCTATTGGATATTGTATTAGTCAGCCAAAGAGGTGCTGATAAAAAATACCAGAAATCCGTTGGCTTTTAAAAAGGGTATTTATTTGGGGTAGAAGCCCACAGTTACCAGGCCATAAGGTATAAGTTACTTCCCTCACCAAAAGTCTCTTGCCACGTGTTGGAGCAAGATGACTGCCAATGTCTGCAAGGCTTCAGGCTTCCTGGGTTCCTCTCTTCTCTGGGGCTCATTTCTCTCCGGGCTCAGCTCCTCCACAAGGCCAGCTGTAGACTATCAGGCAAATGACTCTGGCTGGTCTCTCTTCCCACGGCCTCTGCTGTGTCCAATTGAGCCTTCTCTCCTTCGTCATGTATCTACTTCTCTATGTGTTTACTTTCTAGGCTTCAGGATCAAAACTCCAAATTCCCTTCTCTGCAGTTTGGTTTCTCTGTGAGTCCCCACCTACCAATGGGGTGGGGACTCAACATTCTACTGACTTGGCCCAATCAAAGCCTCAATCATTATTTAATCAAGTAAAAGTGAAACCTCTGGATCCAAGATAATCTAATACGCCCAGAAGAACAAATCTGTTTACAAACATAATCCAATATCTATTTTTGGAATTCATAAACAATATCAAACTGCTACAGATATGTAAAACAAAATTGCCTTTATCCATTATATCATTGATAGATATGTGAAGTTTCACGTTTTTCTTTTTTTTACATTATGGAGAATATTTCTGTGAACATTTCTTTACATATCTTTAGGGGCACATGCACAGTCTTTTTTCCAAGATATGCTTAACAGTGTTATTACTGAATCATATCTTCAACTTTACTGGTAATGAAAAACTGTTTTACACAAAAGGTTGCAAAAAATGTATCCTCCTACCAAAGTGGATGGGCTTTCTATTTGCTACAGATCAGCGCCAAAGAGACATTAACTTTCTCATGTTTGCCAATTTACTGCATGTGAAAGAGTATCACACTGTGGTTTAAATTTAATTTCTCCAACTAGTAATGAGATTGAATCTACTATATTTATTGACTGTTTTCCTGTTCAGTCTGGACTTTTAGTTTTATTTGCTTTCTTCCTTCATCCACATATCTCTGGTTAATTCATTCATTCTGCAAAGATTTATTGAGCCCTCATATTTACCAGGCCCTGTTTCACGTGCTATAAAACTAAAAACATTCAAGGTTTCGGCTTTTGTGAAAGACAGAAGATAAATAATATATCAAATAAGACGTTAGTTATAAGCTCTAAGAAGAAAAATAAAGCAGAATAAAGGAATGATGAATGAGACAGTATGCTCTTTTAGATCAATATTTATGAAAAAAATCTCCAAAAGAAGTTATTTGAACTGACATCTGAAGAGTTGGTATGAGTGAGTCATGTGTGTATATGTAGGAAAATTGATTTAGTTCAGAGAGGAGAAAAAAAGTGCAGAAACCCTGAAACAAGAAGATGTTTGACATGTCCAAAGAACTGCAAAGAAGCCCATATTGCTATACCCGAGAAAGCATTTACAGATAGAAGCAGTAGCTAGATACCTCTGTGAGAAATATCGTTCTTCTTTATAGATATTAACAGCAACTTTTGTTAATATAGTTGGCTAGAATTTAATATTTCATAGGAAAAGAAAAATAATTCTGTTCTGTTTTGTTTGTGTGTTAAATGTCTTTTCCTGCTTGAGTGACTATGTGAAACTACCTTAAACCCTCAAAATTCAAGCATCTTGTTAGAAAATCTAAGAACATGAATTTCACATTAATTTTGCCAAGAATAAGATGTGTTCTTTTGTCCTAGAACTTCAAGTCATTTTCAACATAGAAATATTTCATCTTACCTTGTGTTTCTTTTGTTTTCTTTATTTTTCTTCATGAGACTTTTATTTGTAGTTAGAATATATTCTCAGATGTCCTGGATTTTGATTATCATCCCTTTTCAAATTTGTCCCACTTATTTTACTGCAATAATTCTAAGTGAATTAATAAAGTTTTTCTTCTAAAATTTCTATTCCTGTTTCTTCAGCTTCCATTAAGATTTTATGACCTCCAGTTCGATTTATAGTCATTATTGAATTTTGATTTTCCTGCATTGTGTTCTTAATTAAGCAAGTTATTTTCTCTTTTGCAACCTGCTTCTCAGAGTTACATCTTTACATTCCTGCTAACCCTCTTATGTTACACTATTTTATTTTTATAGAAGCAACATCACCTTCTACCTTGTTGACAATTTAGAGCAGACCTTTTCTAAAACATTGTCTAATTTTTCTATCTCAGGTTTTATTCAGATGTATTATTTTCTTTAATCTTTCCTGCTGGTGGTTCTACTCCCACCCTATTAACTGTGCTGCAGTATGTTTTCATATGCCTTATATTTTCTTATTATTTCTTTCTCATATTTAATTTAGGATATAAATATTTAAATATTTAATTTCCAAATCACAAATAGTATGTGTGCTTTTCTTTCTTTTTTTTTATAATTAATTTTTTATTTATTTTTTATATATCTATGTACATTTTTAGGATACATTGATTACACAAATGTTACACAGAGATTCCAGGAGTACCCATATGCCACCCC
>PVKH010004491.1:0-23303 GCA_004027955.1 Chaetophractus vellerosus | reverse complement strand
AGAATTTATTCCATCCCTGTACATTGTACACAAATATTTTCTTTTTTTGTCCTATACATGCAAAGATAGTGATCATTGTCCTTTCCAGCACAGAAACCCCACATAAATCTAAATAGAAGAGCCTGCATGAACCAAACCTATCGAAATATACAATCTGTCAAGGATTATCATATTACTGGAAGGAGCTGAAGCACAATTTGGAGAATCAGAGATACACATCAAATACTTTTGACTACTACTGTTAACTGTATGATATTAAACCTCATCATAATTTTTGTAAGCAATGCTGAACAGAATATGTGCTCAGTACAGAACTAAGGGGTGTGAAATGCTGTATTTGGAACGAATCTCATTATTTTAAATGGCATATAAATACATTCCTTCATGCAGAAGCATTTTAGCGCCCCCTATACACAATAGATTCAAACAGGAAAGGTGAACTTTTTAAATGATTGGGTAGGAAACGGTTCCTTCGTTTGTATAAAGAAGCAGCTTGAATTTCAATAAGGTATATTTTGAAATAATCACTGCCACTACACAGCTACTGCTTAGTTGATAGCTGTGAAGTTTATTCTGTATACTAAAATTGAATATCACTTTGGGTCAAAAATCACCAACAAATGGCCTCGACTTTGTAAAGATTTATATAGAAAAACATAGTTATTGCAACCACATAAAGTAGGTTTACAAGGCTTGAGAATCAGAAGCCAAAATTATTTTTTAAAAGAGTGCTGATACCGTTTTAGCTATTCAACAGACTTTATTCATAGTGTTTTCTCATTATCCCTAAGGTTCAATACAACACTCTACATTTAACAGCCACTTCTAAAGAACCATCTGCCAGAACTCTAAGAGCTCTCCAGTGGACTTCACCTGCAAAAACCTTTCTTGGAAGTCCATATCTGCAGGCCACCATACATAAACAACACAAAGGCTGCTTAGAATTTGGGCTGAGGGCTGAGAATGCCTGTTCTCAGATTGACACAAGACTGATGCGCATAGATAAATATTCAAAACACTTGAGTACAAACAAAATATAACATTCAAATGATCTTAACTCCAATACTTCTTAAGACTCCTCCATGTCAATAAACTCTTCAATGTGTTGTTAGTTTTAGAAGAGTCAGAAAGTGAGTAAGAAAACCTAAGTGAGTCTCACAATATTGGTAACAGTTTCTTATCTTCAAAGAAGGAGCTTGTACCAGATAATTTCTCATTATTAATTTTTTTCCATATTTTCTATTTCAAGAGTTGATGAATTTATATTATAGTGTTACCAACATGAATGTTAATTATACAATGTACACATGCACAGTAACTTGGTTATGTTCAATTCTATTTGTATTTAATGAACAATGTCAGTAAAAATGCAAGGTGACATGCAACACAGTTTTGCACATTTCACTGTTCTTCATGATATCAAGTCTCAAAGAAAAGTGTTCAGGACATGGTCTAAGGTCCTGAGTTTGGGTACTGTGGAGTTTCAAACCTCTGTGAGAAGCAGCAGACAAATATTCTATGGTCACTCAAATATTTATTAACACTGCCTATGTGGCCTGTAAAATTGCTTCAGTCCATGCTCAAAGACAATAGGATATTCCCTATTACCTCTAGTCAATATGGCTATTTAAACACATGGAATAAATGCAAAGCAATAGTTCAACAATGCCTGAGCTTACACGTGCTTCACTTAGCACATGTAGAAAGTGCGGTGAGATAGAGAAAAGACATAATTCAAGGTGGGTGGGTTGGTCAGAAGTTACAACCTTCAAACTGAGAAATAACAGTAGGGCACCAGGTTAAAGCTGGAGAGAAGAAAAGTATGACGACCTTTTAAGTGCCAAAAAGTTAAAGGAGAAGGAAAATACATGCTGTTAAGAAAAGAAAAGAAATAGTTGCCAGGGAAGGGGGCATGGTGACGAAAGATATTATGTATTGAATCGTGTCCTTCCAAAAGATATGTTCAAGTCCAAAGCCCTGGCCCCATGAATGAGATCCTATTTGGAAATAGGATCTCTGAAGGTGTTATTATTTAATATGAGGCCAAGCTGGATTAGGTGTGAGCCGTAATTCAATATGACCGGGGTCCTTATTGGAACAAATCTGGACACGGTCACAGAGGAAAAGAGAGAGTGGAGACAGCGATGTGAAGAAGGCAGGGATGGATTATGCCACAGAAGGCCATGGGTGGCCAACAAGCCCTCAGTGGAGCCCTACAGACTTCAGAGGCAGCACGGCCTTGAGAGCACCTTGACTCTGAGTTTTAGCCACCAGAGCAGTGGGACAATAAATTTCTGTTGTTTAAAGCCACTCAGTTTATGTTACTTTTTAAGGCAGCCCTAGGAAACCAAGAAAAGAGCAACTATCAAGGTCTTAGCTAGACATTGTCCTGTCATTTCTCTGTCGGGCTCCCCTTGCCAGATGCTGTCCTAAATGGTTCATATGTTACCACTGAATTAAAAACACCACAAACAAGGCAATATTATTCACATTTTCCAGATCAACAAAATGATGCACACAAAGGCTAAGTAACTTGTCCAAGGTGACACAATGATTAAATAGTAGACGCTGAATCCAATGCCTGCCTCATTCCATTCCACTGAGCTCACAGAGGTCAGAGAGTAGCACTGCTTGTATAATATTTAAATTTTGGAGGATTTGGCAAAGGAGTAGATGTATTTAATCTAAGATTATTCCTTCTCATTCTAAGAAGATCCTCTTTTTTTGGAGTGCTTCATTTTTCTACAAACACACATTGGAAAAAAAGGGAAAAACTTGCCAAGCATCAAACCTAGTGATCTACACATTGGAGGATGGACATCCCAGGAAGACTGTCCTGCCTCTATAACCTGTAGCTTACAGTGTGCTGTATTATTTTCAAGAATTTTTTTTCTCCAACCAAATATCTTTTACAATATAATATGTGTGCCATGCATATGCGATGTCTTTTGACAAGCAAATTATAAAATATTTTTGGAATCAAACAGTTTTTATTCAAGAAAGTCAGTCATTATTATTTTCATTTGCATGTTCAACTTTTTAAAAGAACATAATTATAATTAATCCTTAAATTCCATAAAATATATCAATCTCAGAGATTTGTTTGAACTCTTATTAGAATTTTTATAATGCATCATTAGTGTGGTCAAATGGATATAGCAATATGCTGAGAGTCATAATTTAAGGCAAAATGCTTAACTTCTTTGCTTTCCAGATTTCCTCCAAGTAGAATGGGTTATATTCTTATGGGATAATAACTCAATCACAGGGGGAACTTTGGAAAAATTTAGCTTTTTTACAAGACAAAAAGTTACAGATATTGTATATAGTACATACTGTACTAGCTTAATAAAGTTAATGACTGGCATACCGGTTATACTACAGTTCAAGATTTTAATTTAAATTTTATTCAAATTTTATATTTATATAGCTATTTGAAGCTTGCAAAAATGCTTCTCTATTATTATATCATTGATCTTTATAATATCCTTGTGAAGTAGCTAGGACTTATATTATTGGTACAGTTTTACACAGAAAGAACAAAGAGTCTGGTCATATTTATAATACAGCTAGAGGGATAGGATCTGGACCAGCTAACACCTAATCCAACACTTACATCGTACAATGCTCCTATTTGTGATGTGTCCTAGTACAAGTCCTTGAGTTAACTCACTCATCATATTTCAGTAGTGGATTCAAGCACTGGGATAAGTGTTCCCCTTATTCATGAATTAGAGGATCTTATTTTCTTCTCAAGGTGCGTGAACTTGAAATTCACATGGTATTAGGATTCTATTCTAAGGGATAATAATCTCTAAAAAGTATTTCTGGAGTACTCTAAGATCTTTTCATATATCTAACATGCCTCCCTTTAAGATTTTCTCTGAATCATTTCCACTTACGATGATAGTGACAAGAATACACTGACCATAATGCATCAAGTTAACAAGTGTTTATTCAAATTCTTCAATGCAAAGTCTTAGAAATGTCAGTCATTACTCTACCAGCCGTTATTCACTCATGAAATATGTCCCTAATTTCCCTCCTTCCACGAATATTAGCAATTTATACAAGGTCCGCCAGAGGAAAAACCTACAATTCTCTTTCGGCTAATTGTGAAATATACTACCAACAGGAACTGATAATTACTGCATAAAATATAAATTCAAGTAAACTGCTTTTAATTATCTAGAACAGTATGCAGAGTCATTGGCTAGAGCTCACCTCTATGAATGTAGGCTAAGACCTTCTCTGTGCCAAACATGTGCCTTGCCATTGGAAGAAAAATAAACCTCTGTTAGCAATAAAGTTGTTCGGGCTTATCTCCTGTGTCACAGGGCTACAAAGGGGCGAACAAAACCCTATGTGCTTAATGAGACTTGACAATTCATTCTTAATGGCAAATTAATATACTTTGTACTTAGGTAAACCTTTCTATTTCATCCTAATTGCAAAATACTAACCAGATGCCACAGCCTCAATTTCAGTCTGGAAGCCTAATAATTGATTTCACCCAGCCACAATTCCTGTATGTTGCCTCACTATAGAACTACAACCTAAATAATCCATTATTAGATTCTGGGATATTAAAGTTAAATAATTGATTCAAATAAAATGGGTCATTCATGGACTAATGATGCCTGTTTTGATGAACCAAGAATTAATGCAATTCTGTGCACCTACAGTTACATATGAACAAACAAAATGGAAGCTTTCGGTCAATTTTATTTATGGATCTGATAGATGAATAGGCTGTGTGGATAGTTTCTGAATAAGTCTAGAATTTGTTTTTTTCTTTTTTTAATGGAAAAGAAAATGCAGGGTTGAAATACTGAATTACAATGCAAAATCCATCATCACTAATTTATGAGATCAACAAAACAAATCTTAATTCCATAGTTTGTTCTGTACACTTTGTCAAAGTGCATACAGGACTTTCTAGATTAATACCAACTTTGTATGACAGTCTTATTTGGATAACATAAGTATATACAATTTTTGGTTAAATTGAGTACTGACTTGTGACAAGATTCAGATATAGAAACCTATATTACTTTTGCTACCTTCAGAAGACAGCAAAATATCTGTTATTATCAAAATGTGAAGAGTATATTGGTTTAAACTGAAACTACTCTATCTAAAAATGATATTTCAACCCGGGAAGATTTTATTTGTATTCTAAGTCAAGCAGACTATTGAACTGTTACATGCCATATGGGAATCTCATGAATGCAGATAAGCTTGAAAAAAATATACATGCCAAATAACTTAAACCACATTCGTGGGCTAAAATACAAAAGTGACTGGAAGTTAATCTATTTTCACTTAATAGAATATATTATTTAAAGTACATGTCAAAATAATTCTTAATTCTAATGAGATTCAGCAAAACTAAATGCTTAATTTCCTTTTCCTATGAAAATTCTTTATTTCACTTAGTATAACTGAATATATTTCCAAACCTGAAAAATCTAATAACCTAACATTTCAAAAAGCATTTTATTAGTGTTTTTAACAAGAATAATTTGAATTGTAAACTTTTTAATAACTAATGACAGAGACAGGAAATTGGAAATACAAAAATGAATTAAGTTATAAAAATGGAGGCAAAATAGAATACTGAAATCACATCATCTGTAGTGAGGTAGTCTTGGTTCAATTTACAGCACCATTTTCTATCAGCTGTATATCTTTGAGTAAGTTATTTGCCTTTTTTGAACTTCACCTTAGTGGGAAAACTAGGGTAACGACAGCACTTTTCTTATAACACTGGAGTTGAGATGAAGGTAGTTATTAGAGTACCTGTGGTACCTAGAGTACATAGTAAGTGCTTAAAATATTAACGACAGCAAGGTGCTTTGGTTAGAAAAGACTATGTCACATAAAGAAAATATAATGATTATGCTTGGAAACAAACCAGAAGTTCCAAGCAATAGTAGCATTTTATGACCTTGGGCAATTTGATCAGTGTCAAGTGTATCACTGCTACCATTCAAATAGCAGTTATGGAATTTTATGTCACAATATGCTTGCAAATATAAAGAAGATTGCAAAAAGAGAACAAACTTCAAAAACATAACGGTAGCTATCAGTGTGTAGAAATTCCAGTATAAAAAATAACCATGATATTTTTAGTGTTCTCTATGTGCCACATATTAAGCCAACATTTTTATGATCTTTATCTCTTGAAATTATCCACTTTTTAATGATTATTAAATTTTAATACATTTCCTCTGTCACTTTATTTCTTCTATTTTGAGGTCACTGTTTCAAATATTTCTAATCACAAGCAATTTTGAAATTTTTCATTTAAAGATTTATCTAAAATTTCTATATTATTCTATATATCTTTTATTTTCTTTCCTGAAAAGACTTCTAACTAAAAAAAACAATTTATTGTTAGTAAATAATGTGTGAAATAACACTGAAAATTGTATAAATAAAAATTAATATTTCCTTCCAATCCTAATACACTACTCCCCTTCCCAGATTAAAATGTAAACAGTTTAATGATTTTTGTCCATCTTGTCTGAAGTGCATATAAACATACACTAAACGTATATAAGAATGTTTCAAAATTTTAAACTCAAAAAATGCTAATAAGGGGAAAATATTTCTGGAATTGTGAGCCTCTGCTCAAACACTGTTTTAGAACAACCAAAATTAAAAGGTATTAAATCAGATCAGGTGAGGACTGATGGTAAATGAGGAGCCCAGAATGCTGGAAAACTAGAGGGGTGGTGTATTGTTCATGGACCAGGGACATCTGACTCTCCTTTCTGCCCCCAGATGAGAAGATGGTCTTGTTGCTACCAAATTTGGCCCATAAAACAAAAGAGCCCAATATTTGTAGCATTCCCTTTACTAGGGAAATCAGAACACCTGTTAAACAGTCATTGCCCAGATCTCACTTACCCCCATCTCCTCTGGAGAAGTCATACTCATTAAGCAGCCATCTTCCCACCCTTTGCCACTCCCTCCTCCTTTTCTATTGTATGCCATTCTACAAACTAGGGGAGAAGCTTATCAGCACAAGAACTGCCAGTGGCAGGGCCCTCTCCCCCAGAAGTGGATAAAAAACATGCTCAAACAGTATAAATTAGTTTCTCTTCTCTGGTGGGAAGTAGGGTGTACAGAGCTGCCACCTATCAATTTATCAACCCTGATCCGGAAGAGTTTTCAACCAACCCAGGTGACCTGCTGTGATGGAACTTCTTCCCATGCTGTTTCAGACAATTTGTGGTGAGTGAGTGACAAAGAGATTATTTGCCCTTTCTAGATTCTTCATTCTGGGCATGTAATAAAGGGATCATTTGCTGAAAGTTTCTGCTGTGCCCTGGACTTTTGTTCCCACCATGCACCCTTGTAGCAACTTGCTCCACACCCTTATACAGGATCATATAGATTGAAAGTTTAATTTTTTTTTTTTTGCCATTTGCTGATTTATGCCCTGAGTGAAAGAGAATATGGGTGTGAGTGCAGCAATAATTGAGCCTCTCCAATCTCACCCACTTGTGACCCTAGGGCCAAGGGAATATGTGCAGAAGTATGCTGCCTCCACTCCTTCTCTGTATTGATTCTTTACCCATGACTAATTAAATCTAGAATTCAATATATTGTTTTCATGTGTGAATATCTGTTTGTCTGTCTCTGTATATTCCATAATGTGCCTAAGACATTTAAGCATTGTACTACAACTTTCTTGCATTGCTTAACAATATTATATGCTCATCCTCTCAAGCAAATACATATAGTTACTCATTTTTATTTACAATATTTCTTTTCCTAAAAAAAGATTTATTTTTAATTTATTATATATCCCCACCCTCTTTCTACTTGTTCTTGCTGTGTTCATTTTTGTGTTCTTCTGTGTCTGCTTGTCTCCCCCCTGCTGCAGCGACCCGCCGAGTCAGCTCACCGCATGGTGGCCTGCCTGCTTGCGGCAGCTTGCCCTACCTGCGAGGGCTTGCCCTGCCCACAGCGGCTTGCCTTCTCAAGGCGGTCTGCCTGCTTGAGGAGGCCCCGGGAACCGAGTCTGGGGCCTTCCATGTGGTAAACCGGAGCCCTACCAATTGGGCTACAGCCGGCCCCCTATTTACAATATTTCTTACAAGCAATGGAACATAATTTACTTAACTATTCCTTTATACAATCAACTTGCAAGTTGTTCTTGATTTTGCAATTATAATCAGTGTTATAAAATGTTTGATGCATGCATATTTAATGTATTGGTGCTTTTATTTTTGTAGAAAAAATATCAAAGCAATAACTGGGTCAAATTACATGTATTTTTAAAAATTTCTATTACATACTGGGCAATTAACTTCCAAAACTATTACTGCAGCAATTCATAATTCCACCAAAATGTATGAGTGTACCAATTTTCCCATTCACTCAAAAGCACTAAATATAATTAAAATTTTAATTTATGCCATTTTGATGGGTGAAATGTGTAGCTCACTATTCTTTCCCTTTACATTTTTCAATTAGTGATTTTTAATCTCATTTCATATATTTACCACCCATTTGCATTTTTAATTGCATGTTACCATAATTAGACCATTTTTTAACTAGGTTAATCATATTTTTCTTATCAATCTTTAGATGGTCTTTAAACAGTAAAAATAGTAACTCTTTAATTTGCTTAAGTATTTACCAGGATTCTCTTTGTCTCTTGAATTTACGGTGTCTTTCATCAGACAGGAATTTTTGTTCTTAAAAAATCAGATATATAAAGTTTTCTTAAATCATCTGGGTGCCATGTCTTGATTAAAATATATTTGTCAATTCACCATATTAACCAGTATATTTCTGTTTTTTCTAATATTTTATTATTTAATGTTTACTTCTAGGATTCTTACATCTTCTGAATTTTTTCTTTTGTTTTGGTTTCATTACTTATATTATCTTTGAGGTAGAATTAATTACTTACAAATGGATGGCCCAATATGTCAATGTTATTTATTAACTATGCTATATAATTTCTTCCATTGAACGATACTTTCATTTCTTCCATTTTAACACACTAAATTGTCACATATAATTAGATATTACTGTGGCATTTCTATTCTAGTCAATACATTTTTCTCTATTCCTATGATATCATTTCTCATTATTCTAATTTGAACAACTGATGGGACAAAAAGATCCTTCAGTATTCTTCCTTTTCAACTTTTTTCTAATACAGTCTTCAAAATATACCTTGAAGTGATTTTCCAGTTTCTTTAAACACTGGATCTTTGATGGAAGTGAATTACATTTATACATTAATTAAAGAAAAATGGGCATTTCAAAGTTATTAATTCTTCCCGTACAATAAAGCTTACAAAACTCTTTATTTAGATAATTTTATATTGGGTAAAACATTTTTAAAAATTAAGAATGACTTCCTTTGAAAGTATTTGCTCCAATTTTTTTCTTTACTTTTTCTCCTCATAAATTCATATATATTTGTTCACAAAACATGTGGAAATTGATAAAACTAAAAACAAAGAGGAAGAGAACTAACCCCCCATAAGAATATTGTTAATTTTGTCATATTTCTATACTTTTTTATAACAAGGAACATTTTTGTATTCCATTTTTATACTCCAAGTTTTATCATAAGCATTTAATTATTATTAGACTTCAGAGCTGTGTAATTTTTTCTTATAACAAATAGTAATTAGGTATACATAATTAGGTATGTATTAGGTACTTAAATTTTTAGCCTTAGTATTAGTTCCTAGAATAAAAAAGAATTGGCCAAGGGTTTTTGGGATTTACAGTTTCATCATGTTGAGTGAGAATACAGTTGATTTTCATTCCCAGCAACAGCCAATTGTTGCAGCAACAGTTGCCATTTATTGAATAATCATTTGCTTACCTAATGACCTGCAATACATAATTTAGGCTATGATAAATTCTTATCTTTATCATGATTATGCAAATTTAATTACTGTACGTATCTATATGTATGCATATAACTATCAAATAGTGCTGCTTTTCTTAACTGCATTTCTTTTCAAATACTATATAAAATTATTAACTATTTATTCAGATATGAACTTCAGAAGCATTTGTCTTTTGGCAAATTGTAAAAAACATGGTAGTTGAATTGGATTGGTATATAAATTGTAAATTAATTTGGAAAAATAATCTATATCTGTAATAGTCACATTTTTCCTTCCGGAATCATGGTTGATAGGTTCCCATTTGTTTAAGACTGTTAATTTTGTTTATTACTACAGGTCAACAAGTCTTAATCTGGTTGTACAAAGGAACTACATTAGGAATTTTCTGTTGTTTTTTTTTTCTAATAATTACTCCCTGGAACCACCCCCAGAGATATTTGTTTTATGAGAGAGATAGACACAGATACAGAGACAGGGAGATGTGGATGTAGATCAATAAAATCTAGCTTTCTTGAACACTCATTTATTCTAGTGACTGCTCAATTTATATATGTTGGTTTCCATGTGGTCTGAAAGAAATTATCATTCTGAGATATATTATTATGCTTATGTCTTATTGCATTGACCATGAACTAACAGAACAATGTTAGGAAGTATTTTTATGATTTTAATTGGAATGTTTCCATATGTTCAGTTTCATACAGAATTTTGCTAGCTATTTAAGATAAATCATGTGTATCTATGAGTGTATGTTAAGAAATGATTCCTTCTTTGATAGTTTTATAGAAAACCTAGGTAGAGTGTTAAACTGGGTATGTAATGACATTTGAAGGGCAAATCCTAGGTATGTTAACAATGTTATCTAACATTCAACACTTTGGAGAATAAAATAAACACACAACAACAATCTATATAGCTTCACTTTCTTAAAAATCTTCAGCAAATAGTAGACACATTAAAATTCCAATATTGGCTTAGAACTACCTCCTGGTGAAGTGGAGTGTTTTGTAAAAGCAGAAGCATTTCCTGCAAACACACAGGCACACACACACACACACATATATTCAATGGCTATGATAAATATTCCATGTGTAAATGGCACGATAGATGATGGTGACTTGTATGTTATGCTCAAGGTTAGTAAAATGAATCTCAGAAGTACTGAGAAAAACTATTTGATCAAGTTTGACAGCCAGAATTGAAGATTATTGTTTTATATCATCCTGTCATTCCAAATAATTATAATATATGTGTGTGAGGTTGTATACTCTCAACTTAGTCCTGTCAACAAAATTAATTATTTGACAGAACTCATTATTTTGAGATTCAAAATCTACTCAGTGGGGATTGAAATTGCACTTTTACATGCAAAACTAGCTCCCAGGCTACACTGCCAGAACACCCAGGATCACATTTAATTTCCATTAGTGAGGCCAGTCATTATTTCTAATATGATTACACGGTCTTGTAAAATGTCCCTTTTTATGAAAAGCAATTAATTTTCATTTAGTAACATTTTGGATGCCAAGTATTTAGAAGTGATTCCTCAAAATGCAGTTTTTTCTATAAATATCCATATTAATGCCCAAATCAGCATCAGATTTGAGAGGACAAATTACAAAATAAAGACCTAGATTTTGAATGTCATCACTAATATCAGTTTCATTTTGAATATTCCCATTCATACCTAGATAATGATCACAACAGCAGCAATAATAACAACAAAAACATTTCTAGTTCAACAGCTACAGGATAAGGTCTTAAATAGCAGCACTTAAAATAGCTTATTTAAAAATATATACATAGGAATGTAATAAGCATGTGTAATTTTTTTTCATCAGATTTGATTACATACTGATTGTAGATGTTATAAGTTATTCAGCCTTGATTATCAGTAAAGCTTACCAGATGGCGTGAAGTAAAAGGCCAGAAAAAAAGGTTGCAAAACAAACACTGCAGCTCTAAAAGACACTGAAAAACAGCCATTTCCAATATTTTGAAAATTAGATTTTTCTAAATCACCATATATAAGTTGTATAGAAATTTGTTTTAAATATCATTTATAAGGTGATAAACTTATGCAGTTTCAGATGGTGTTCAATGTACTCAAATAACATTGTAAAATAATATTCTTTATAAACTCTCAAATCAAGAGGATAAGTTGTTTCTCAAGAAATTCCCAAGTGCTTTAGGATTCCTCAATACATATAGGTCCAGTGTTAGAACTTCTCCCTAGAAATACAGTTCCTGAAACCTTATCGGTAGAGGAATTCCATGACATCTCCTGGAATGGCTTTGCCTGGTCTAAGCGAAGCAGGCTAATTTAGAGAATGAGAAGATGAATCTGGGTTCTGGCAGAAAAACACGGCCATGAAACACATGACCATGGAATTCCACCTGGAACCTTCTGAGAAAAAGACCACTACCAGAAAGAGGCTGGAAGAACCAGGGAGAAATTTCCTCAAGGGGCATTATCATTCCCCCACCCCCCCAGAGGAATTGACAATTGGGGTAATAAATCAAAACAGCAAACAACTGGAACCCTCCCCTGAACATTAGCAAGTAGGAGGAATAATTAATGGTTTAAAAAGCATGTCCAGAAGTTAAATCATCCCTTTTTTCCTTCTCTGCCTGGACCAGTACACAAGTATATCTGGGAACCTGTAATCTGTTATTTTCTCCGCTTCTCTCATTTCCTTAATAAACTACTGGCCTAACTAAACCGGCATGTTCTTAAGTTCTTTTATGTAACATAGACAAGAACATAGAGGGAATTCGGCAACATAAGAGCTCCCTAATCATACTTCAGGATCCAAATGTCTCTGCTTAAAACATGCAGCTACTTAACTTGTCAAAAAAGCAGTAATATGGGTAAATGATATTAAAAAAAAAAAAAGAAACCACATCTTATTAATGATCTTCAATGTTATTCATCTTGTTTCTTTAAGATATGCTAATAAACCTCACAATGCACTAAGTTCACTAAGTTAATTCTTACTCCTATTTCCTCTAAAACAACATTCTATTGAAAATAAGGACAAATATCTAGTTTGAGAAAGTGATTTAAAAATAATCATTTTAAGTCCTCCAACACAGTATAAGCTACTTAGGAAAGTTGGTTGCATATTATCCACATCTATTTCTACCTTTTACTTTCAAGACTTTCCATAGTAGATACTTAATAAAGTCTGGCCTAGTGAAGCAAGCATTAATAAAGTAGCATAGAAAGAGAAAAACATCACCAAAAGATCTATTACCCCTGAAAATATAATCATTTGCTGATAATAATTAGGTTTAAAAAGCTATGAATACAGGGAAACGGCTGTGGCTCAATTGGTTGGGCTCTGGTTTACCATATGAGAGGCCCTGGGTTCAGTTCCCTGGGCCTCCTGGCGAAGGCAAGGTGCCGCACGGTGAGCTGATGCAGCAGGGGGAGACATGGAAAAATGCAAAGCAAAAATGAACACAGCGAGCACAAGCAGCAAGGGGGGATATATAAACAAATAAAAATAAATCTTAAAAAAAAAGCTATGAATACAAAGTTTTCCTATATTCTCAGGAATATAATAATTCAACTTTCTCACTATTGTGGTCATGATTTGCTTTCACATTTTTGATAATAGGTAACAGTCTGCTGAAAAGTATACCATCATTTCCCTATTACTGCTAATTATAATATATTATGAAAAGACAGTTTCATTTGGATGTGATTAAGAAAAAAATATATAGATCTCAATGGAAGCTTAATGACTAAACTTTAAATATATAGCAATTCCAGTATCCCCTACTTTCCTCAATAGAGGTTAGCTATACTATTGATGACAATATTCAGTTCTAGGCAGGGTAGAAGTGCATCTTGTTATTAGGCAGTGAGTGCTTTATTTAAGGTGCCTTAATAACAAGATCTAAAAGGAGATCCATTAGTAGCTGCAATGAGGCTTTTTAGTCAAAGTAAGTAATTAATGGAACTGTGAATAATGGTTATTATTCAACTCAATCACAGAAAATGGTATTAAATTAGAAAAGAAGGACTTCATATTGCTCAATAAAGTAGTTAGAATTTTGAAGAGCTAATCATATAAAGGAAATAATATCCCAGGCTGATGATTCTCAGTCTACATGTCACAAACTTGACAGCTTATTCATTTGGACCATGAAATTCTTTTAGAAATCCCAATTTATATATCTGAATAATATACTGTCTTATAGAGGACATGCAATAATCAAGTGGATCTTGGTGACTGATAATAATAATAGAGTTCTGGTGGCTTCCAGCAAATAAGAATGGGATAAATTCCATCCTGGGGAGTTCTGCTAATTCTCTATTAGGACAGCAAGAATCCCCCAAGTGCAAGGGCAGCGTCTCGTGACGGAAGACAGACCATTATGCCAGGTCCTTGACAGTGATGATTGTACTTATGAACCTTTTCTAATATAATTGAAACTTAGCCTAGTATTATATACTGCCTAAGAGTTACCTCCTGAAAGCCTCCCTGTTGCTAAAATGTGGCCTCTCTCTAAGCCAAACTCAGCATATAAACACACTACCGTCCCAACCTCAGCATGGGACATAACTCCCAGGAATGTCCCTCCCTGGCACTGATGGATTATTACCAAACATGAATTAGCAATACATCTAGAAAAAGACCTTGACCAAAAGGGGGAAATGGTGACCACAAATGAGTTTTTATGGCTAAGAGATTTCAAAGTGAGTCAGAAGTTCATTCCAGAGGTTATGCTTATGCACATAAACAGTGCCTCAAATAGCGGGATCCTGAGGACTCTAGAGATATCCAGAAACTGTAAGCAGGACATAAAGCCCAGGCATTCGACACCCCGTCAGTGGGCCTTACTTTGGATTTTATGCTCCCTAGTGTAACAGAGTTAGACTCATTTATAGGTTCTCTACACATGGTTCTTCTGCCCCTTTTATTTGAACCCATAATTAGCACTATACATGATAAATATATGTTCCAGAGACTTAAATCTTTGGTCCATCCATGTGCCAGTTGAGCCCCGAATCTCAGCAGAGTTGCAACATGTACTCTCCAGTTCACTGGACTCACCCAAGACAACTAACAAGGAGATGATGATGGACAATGCCCATCCCAAGGAATGGAGAGTGTCTGCAACTGCAAGCAAGATAATTACATCTATCTGTCCCATGGGATCAAAGCCCCCTCTCAATTAGAAGCAGAGTGGGCATCACCATCCCCAAATCCTCACGACTGGGGAATGAACAATGGACTAAAGTAGACTTATTATTATTCTAACAATGGAAGAACTCCTATAATTGATGTAAAGGCAGTGGCCATCAGAGGTTCTGAGGGACAGGAGAGGGAAGATTAGGTGTAATACGGGGACATTTTCAGGACACTGGATTTGTCCTGCATGACATTGCAGTGATGTATACAGACCATTGTCTATTTTGTCATAACTTGTAAAATTGTGCAAGACAAAGTGTAAACTATAATGTAAACTATAGTCCATGGTTAGTAGCAACGCTTCAATATGGGTTCATCAATTGTAACAAATGTACCACACTAAAGAAGGATGTTGTTAATGTAGAAAAGTGTGGGAGGGGGAGGGAGTGGGGCATATGGGAAACCTTTATATTTTTATGTAACATTTATATATGGGAATCCCTTATATTTTTTATGTAAAATTTATGTGCTCTAAAGTGCCTTTTAAAATAAAAAAAATAATTATAAAAAAGCAGTCTTTTTCTTTTCTGAAATTGTATGTTTGATATAGACAAAAGAAAACATATTTTTAATAATTTATACACTGTCCTCCCTTGATGCACAATCTGAAGAGTTTAGTATATTATGAAAAGATAGAAAGTTGGCTTCCCTATCCAACTCCACTTATTCTAATCCACACACACACACATACCCATTTTGGGCCATCAAATAAGCCACAATTTGTAGTAGGTCTAGTCACTGTTTTGTGAAAGTCATGAACACATAGTTTGCTTGTTGTTTTGTGAACTTCAGTGGGTAAGTTGATTCAGGCATGACCAGAGGCTGAAAACTGGGAGAAGACTGAAGATGAAACTCCAATTATATTAGTTTGGAGCTGACTGACTGTGGGCTAAAGTGTTGTGGAAAGTCTAAGTCAGTGCTGGACTGCAAACCACCTAGGTATATAAACTAACAAACAAATACATACATATATATATATACACACACATATATTTTTTAGAGAAAGAGAGAGAGATATATGTTCATACATATTTATACATAAGAATATATGTACAATCACATACATTTTCATGGATATAGATAAGTTATGTGAAATCACTATGAGGAGATATTCTGAGAACTACAGTTTTCTGAAAAAGACTTAAGATTTAGGTAGTAATGTCATTTGCTTGGTTAAAGAACTGTGCCAAGAAAGCCATGGTTATGAGTTGATTCTATTACAGGAGCATCTAAACAACAATGGAGAGGCAACATTGCATTAACCCTGTCAGATCTCCTTGTGAAGAAATCTATAGCTACAAGACAGTCATCCAGACTGAAACTAAACACCCCTGTAATCGTACTAACTTTATGAACTTTGGACAATGACTCTTTTTCGGTATTCCAAATCTGACCGGTCATTTCACTGCTACTTTGCTTATTCATCTGAAGAAGAAACTGGGGTCTCAATGGTCCTATATAAACTAACACCATAACTAAAGTGAAAAAAAATCAGAAGATTACTGAATCTAACATAGTCTTTTTGGCTGCTAAGAATAGTCTCACAAACTGGTACCTGGCTATGTCAGAAATAAAGAGTAACTTTTCTAGCTGAAAAGGCAGATGGTATTCAATAAATATGTGCCTACAGGTGTCAGACATAATTCTTTCAGTTATTGTACTTAAATCTCACCCAACTATGTAATAGGCTTATTTTATAAATGAGCAGATGGAAACTCAGATAATTTGGTAATGTCCTTGAAAACACGTAGGTGGTAAGTGGTAAAATTGTGTGTTTGTTTGACTTCAAATCCTATTATCTTCCCAATACAAGCACTAAAGGGTAATTACTAAACCAATGGTTAGCAATATTTGGAAAATTTTTGAAAATCAACAAAGTTTTTAATAAACCACTACAAAATCAAAATGATACTTCCAAAGTTTATATTTCTAAATATTTCACACCCTCTGACACCGTTCCAATTTTCCTGGAAAGAAATAAAATCTGTGTACCATTTTAGTGGCATCTAACAAAGGAATATAAAGTATGCACCATTTGCTAATCTGCCAGTGATTCTTATATAGAAATTTGTGACCCCCTAGGAAGATGCTGACGTGAAGGTCTTAGTCTTCACTCTGGGTAAAGTATACCATGGATGAAGAGATGGGGTATCTACTCTTAGTAGGTGCTCTGGGGTGCAAAATGCAAAATATAAAATCCTCTAGGAATTTATAATCTATTGAAAGACAAGTATAATCATAATTACAAATATAACCATAACACAAGAAACTATAGTATGCATAATGACTTGTTAAAGATGTATCTATTCATTCATATAAATAATGTATACCCATTTGCATTTTGGGCCACTCATAGTAGAGAAAAACATGATCTCCTAATGGTATGCAGAAAGATTTTATGGAGATAGTAGCATTTGAATGGTTAGTGAAAGAGATAGGATTTCAGTATCTAAAAAACCATGAGCAACTTCACAGAATATTTAGTTTGATGAGCTCACTACATACATATAAAGAAGCAGATGGAGATGGGCTGAAATGAGAAATGGTCAGACTGTGGAGACTTTTAATGTAAGCAAAGGAGTATGAATGTAACTCAGAGAGTAAGAAGGATTTATTGAGGTTTTGTTGGTTGGTTGGTTGGACATTAGTTGGCTGTTTTCTGAACATAGATATAATATAGTATCTAAATATTTACAAAAATATTTTGGAATCAAATATTTCTAATAAAAGTTTTGATACTACAACACAACGGAATCAATGCATCAGCTAGGTTTCTTAAGAGTAATTGCTTGTAGGGGCAAGGGTGGTTATTCTGGGATTAGGACAGAAAATTACTTTTCATTACAGTTCATTTTTACTTTTTAAAGCCATTGGCCAGTATTATATTTTCAATTTTAAAAATGAAGTGGAAAAGAAGGGGACAAGCCTTACTACATGCATAAAATATGTTTTAATTTTGTATTCTGTCAAAATATTTGTTTTTGGCAATTGGCAATTTTAGAGGGCTAAAAAAAAGTTGGTTATTTATATTTATGGTTCTAAGTTAAATCAGCTGGTTCTGTAATAGAATTATTGCATGATTTCCAGACAATTGCTTTATTTGAGTGAAAATTTTTGTCTTTAAAACATAGATAACACAAATTGCCCTTTGCCTATTTTATTTAACAATTTCACAAAAATAGTAAAATAATATGAATAAATAATTTGGGGAGAAAGAGTAAGGGAATGGAGTACCTCAGAGAAGCATTCGATAGAAACAGACTAGAAAGAAATCCTCAAGTCTTCCAGCATTTCTAATTGTGTCTCAATTTAGTAACTCCTTCTATAGTATCCCTGGTATATCATCAAAAATATTCAAAACTAATTCTGATAACAATGAACTGCTTATTTTATAAAACATAGAAATTCACTTAAAATATGCCTAGATGTTAAGCATTTTCTTGATGTTTTCTTCTTCTTGTTAAATCAAGGGAGGATTCTGAGACAATGTTAGAGGTCATGTTTCTCATGATTGAATGCAACAAACTCTCATGAGACGTGAGAGGCATAGCACAGGACTGAATGAGCTCTGTTCATGTGTGGAGGATCTGCTTTGTCTAAGAAGATAGCCTAGATGCAGAGCTTGCCCTGTGGACTGCACAAGAATCCTGGGAATTCTAGCAGAGGGGTCTGAGAAGAAGACCCAACTCCCTGGTTCCTGGAAAGAGCTTGGTCCACAGGCCAAGACCACTGCCCTACATGATGGCAGTCTCTTCATAATTGGTGGTCATGGTGCCTCCTGGAATAGAGCAGTGCCCACCTGGCAGGGCCTACATGGCAGTTCACTTGGACAGGAGAGCCTGCTGAGTCTTCCTGGAGTGGTAAGAATTGCAAAGTAAATGGTGCCATATAGGTTGAGCCGGAAACGTTTCTAAGCCTTGAGACCAAAGCGATCTGGGAGCTGAGAACTGCTCAGTGGAGGACAGGCAATATATTACCAGCCAGCAGGAAATATTGCTGCACCACCCTCCATCTATTGATTTGTTTCCTCTTGAAGCTTCACACTAGTTTGACCTGCTCCAAGCACTAACAGAGCCATGAAAAGACACAGGAGAGTAACAATGAACTGAGACCCCACAACCAGGGAATACAGGCAAAACAACTGTTAGAATAGGTGTCGCCTACTAAAGTAAAACTGGCAGAGGAGAAAAACAAACAGGAAAAAGAAAGAAAGGAGAGAAGAAAGGCTAGAAATAGTGGAGGGAAGAAGGCAGAAGGAGGAGGAAGAGAGAGAATGAAAGTAAGAAGAAGGCAGGAGGAGAGAGGGTGAGAGAGAGAGGGAGGGATAGAGAGAGAGAAGGAGGTAGGAGGATGAGGACGAGAGGAGGAGGAAGAGGAGGAGGAGAAGAAGAAGAGGAGGAGGAGAGAAGGAGGAAGAGGAGGGGAGGGAGGAAGGGAGGAAGGGAGGGAAGGAGGGAGGGAGGAAGGAAGACATGAACTCCTAATGGGATTCAATCCAAAATAGAGACTTAAGGAGTTTCAGAATGAAAAGAAAAGATGTTGGTCACTCCTGAGAATCAAAATATCTCAAAACATAGCAAACATAAATAGAAAAGAAAGTAATAGGGGAAAATAAAACAAAGAAGAGGAGATGACAGAGCCAAGAGACAGAATATGCAAATGTAAGTCCCACTAGAAGGAAAAACTTTCACTCATAGAAAAATGAGGCAGAAATTCAAAAGATTATTAAAGAAATAGTGCAAAATTAAAGAAAGAATTAATCCTGTGAAATGAAAAAGCTAGATCCACACAGGAATATATAAAAAATATATAGTATATATTTAATATATAGTAAAGTACATATAGACATATCCTGCTAAAGTTCCAGAGAAATTTTATGAGCTCTAAACAAAAGTAAACAAATAGAATATGGTAGAGAAAATACTAAGTGAAATGAATCTAAGTTATAACGGACTCATACAGTATCATTCACTCATGTTACCTGGGTGGGGGCAGACAAGGTTAGAGAGTAAAAGGAAAATGGGGAAAGAAAAGTGAAACTTTTTTTTTGGTAATATGCTTTAAAAAACTTTTGATTTTGAAATTTTTTGAAACTTGCAGGACAGTCACAAAAATAGCACAAACCCCATACAAAGAACTCCAACAAACATACACCTATCCCCTCAGGTATGCACATCCACCAATTTTACATTTTGTTATATTTGCTGTATCATTCTAGCTGTTTATCCATCATTCTTTCTATCATTCTATCATTCTATCTATCTATCTACCTACCTACCTACCTACCTACCTACCAACCTATCACATTTCACCTGAAAATGTGAGTACAGGTTATATGCATCATGTTCCTTGAACCCTTAATACTTCCACATACATTTCCTAGGAACAAGGACATTTACCTTAACTGCAGTTATCAAGTTCAAAAAATTTAGCATTGATATAAAGCTTATGGTCTATATTCCATTTTTATATGTCTCAATAATGTCCTTTTGAGCCTTTTCCTCTCTCGTTAGATCCCATCCCAGATCATGCACTGCCTTTATTTATCATTGTCTTTTTAGTTGCTTCTTCTTTTTGTTTTTCTATTGTGGGAACATATATGCAGCATAAACTTTCCCACCTCAACCATACCTACATATACCATCCAGTGAGATTAATCACATTCACTATGTTGCAGTACCCTCACCACCTTCCACTGCTAAAACTTCCCCACCTCCCCAAACCCTACACCTATTTTGTGTTAATGCCTCATTCTTCCTTCCTCCCACCCCTGGCAGCCTGTACTCTAATTTCTGTATCTATAAGCTTTCATATTTTCATTTTTCTCTTTCTAGTTGCCATGGGGATTAAATTTAACATTTTAAATCTGTAACAAATGCTTTTTCTTTGAAACCAACTTAACGTCAAGCATATACATATACTCTGTTCCTATAACTCTGTTCCTTCACATTTATGTAATTCTTATCACAAATTACATTTAAACATTAATAATACAAAACCAGTGATTTCTCATTACAATTTATGCATTTGTCTTTTGAACCCTGTAGTAAGTAAAAAGAAGAGTTACAAACCAGAAACACAATAGTATTGACATTTATATTTACTCCAATAATTACCCTTACTAAAGACCTTTATTTCTTCATGCGACTTCAATATATTTTTATTGTCCTTTCCTTTCAACCTTCAGAACTCTCTTTAGCATCTCTTATAGGACTGGTCTAGTGGTGATGAATTCTATCAGCTTTTGTTTATCTGGGAATGTCTTAATCTCTCTTTCATTTTTGAAAGACCGTTTTTCCAGATACAGAATTCTTGGATGGCAGTTTTTTTTTTTGTTTTTTTTTTAACTTTAGCACTTTAAATATGTCATCTCACTGCCTTCTTGCCTCCATGGTTTCTGACGAGAAATTAGCACTTAATCTTATTGCAACTCCCTTGTATGTGAAATGTTGCTCTTCTCTTATGGCTTTGAGAATTCTCAATCTTTGGCATTTGACAGTTCGATTATAATATGCCATGGCAAGAATCTATTTGGCTTTACCCTGCTTTCAGTTCACTGAGCATCTTGGATGTGTATATTCATGTCTCTTGTTAAATTTGGAAAGTTGTCAGTCATTATTTCTCTGAATATACTCTCTGTCCTCTTCTCTCTTTCTTCTCATTCTTGGACTCCCACAATGCATATTTTGGTACACTTTATCATGTCCCATAGGTACCTCAGGCTCTGTTCACTTTTCTTCATTTTTTTTTCTTTCTGCTCTGCAGACTAGATGATTTCAATTTTCTTATCTTCAGGCTCACTGATTCTTTCTTTTGCTAGCACCATTCTGCTGTTGAACCACTCCAGGGAGTTTTTAATTTATGTTACTGTGCTTTACAGATTTTTTTTTCCTTTGGTTCTTTTTCATACTTGGATATTCCCTTCATGTTCATCTATTGTTCTCTCAATTTCCTTTAGTTTTTGTCCATGTTTTCCTTTAGCTCTTTGAGCATATTTAGGACCATTTTAAAAGTCTTTGTCTGTAATATCCCAGGTCTGATCCTCTTCATAGACTGCTTCTAATGTGTTAATCTCCTTTGCCTGGACCATCACTTCCTGTTTCTTTGCATGGTTTCTACTCTATTTTTGAAACCTGGACATTTTGATATTTTAATGTGTTGTCACTGGAATTTACACTCTGGGGCATCTATTCCTTAAGTGTGTATGCAACTGGGGTATGACAAAGCTTTCCTTGAATGTGGAGAGCTGAAAGAAGAAAGAGAGAGGGGAGGGGAGGGAGAGAAAGAAAGAGAGAAAGAGAGAGAGAAAGAAGAAAAACAAAACACACACAACTTTCTCTGTCTTTGCAGATTGACCTATGCAGTACTGTTCTGCAGGGCTTATCCATACAAAGAGTTTAGATAATAGCTCCAGGCCAAAGAGTAAGGGTTTCCCTTATCCTTTCTGTAGGCATGCCACTTGTCCTTATGCATGTGTGGCCCCTGGAATGCCAAATTTACCTGGATAAAAATTTCCCCTCATCTCTAGGAAACAGATTCCTCATGGTCCCAGACACTTCATGAACATCCTACAACCAGCAATCCCTTGCCCCAAGCAGCACAAATTGACCGCTCTCAAATATCATTCTGTAGGAAGGTTCTGTGAGCCATCTTCTACATGAAGAGTAAGTTCTGAGGTGGTGAGTCCCTCAAGCTACCACTAGACAGACTGGCTCCCTATTCTGCTCCATCCATGAACTGGGACCAGGGATCTGCAATAAGAGCACGGGTTGTTTCCACATCAAGCCAGTGAGGGGGGAAGAGGAGCCAGCCAGGGCTCCATGAGATTCTGCTGTTTTTAAGTAGCCTTTTTCTTAATTCTGTGTTTGCCTTTTACTACTGGCCTTTAACTGTTTTCTGGAACTTTGAGAAAGATGTTTTTGTCAGTTATGCTGGTTGCTCAAAGCTTCTGTGATGGGATGGAGTCCTAAGCATTTTGCTCTGTCATCTGGATTGGGGAGGTAAGCCATATTCTTTAAGGCTATTTTTTTTCGAGGTACCAGGGTCCAGTGATTGAACCCAGGATCTCATATGTGGGAAGCCGGTGCTCAACCTTTGAGCCACGTCAGCTTCCCTGAGTTGGTTTTTTCTTTGTTTTGCTTGTAGTTTGTTTTTGTTTTTTCAGGTGGCACCAGGAACCAAACCTGGGACCTCCCATTTGGGAGGC
>PVKH010004490.1:0-23304 GCA_004027955.1 Chaetophractus vellerosus | reverse complement strand
TGACTGGTTTATAAATGGGATTGTAGTTATGTCAACTGAAAGAAGGATAGAGAATAATCTAGGGACTGAATAACATAGTGAACCCACAGGTGGATGAGGATCGTGGTTAATAATACAAATACAAGAATGTTCTTCTATGAACTAGAACAAATGTGCAACACTATTACAAGGTGGTAAGAATATCATAATGCATGGGAAAATACAATTAAAGTAATGTATAGACTATGGTTAACAGCAATATTGTAAGATTCTTGCATCAATCTCAAAGAAGATACTGTATCAACACAAAGATCAATAATAGGGAGGTATGGGATTTTTTCTTTTGGATTGGGGAAAATGTTCAAAGGTTTACTGGGGAGATGACTGCAACTCTGTGATGAAAATAAAAGCCACTGAGTATTCACTTTGGATGTACAAGGCATGGGACTGTATAACACAGTGAACTATGTGGTGGAAGATGGACTGTGGTTAACAGTACAAATATGAGAGTGTTCTCTCATAAACTATAACATACGTACAATACTAATACATAGTGTTAATAGGGGGTGAATGGAAAAAATATACCAAGTGTACAGTATGGACCATAGTTAAGTGGTAACAGTCTGATCATGTTCTTTCATTATTTGTAACAAATGTTCCACAACAATGTAAGGTGTTGGTGGAGGGGTGATGTATGGGAATCTGCACATGATGCATGATTGTTCTGTAAGCTCACACCTTCCCTAATTAAAAATATTTAAAAATATATATGCATGAATCCTCGAGAATATTGGATGTACTTTTTAATAAAATATCCTATTTCATTTGTCAAAAGAGTAGCAAGAAAAAATGACAAAACTATTTGTTAAGTTTGTCAAAGTGCTGCCAATGCAAATACCAGAAATGGGTTGGCTTTTATAAATGAGATTTAATTGGGGTAAAAACTTACAGTTCTAAGGCCATGAGAAGTCCAAATTAGGGTGCCATACGTGGTACATTCTCACCAAAGTCAGCTACCACATGGCAAAGCAAGATGGCTGCCAATCTCTGCCAAGGTCTCTGCCTTTCTGGAGCTATAAGCAAACCTAGTATAGGGCTTGTTTCTTACTGGGCCTCCTCTCTCTGTCTCTGGGCCTCAGCTCTTTGAGCCTCTCAGGGGCTTCTCTCTTTGTGGCTCAGCTCTGGGTGAAACCTCTCTTACATAGCAGGAACCACTATGGCAGCTTTCTTTTCCTGTGTCTGGGTCTCTCTGTGTTTCTGTTTATATAAGATCCAGCAAAGGGGAGAAGATTCAACCTAAGTCAAGACTCACTGTCTTAGTCCAATCAAAAGCCCTAAAGGAATTTTATCAAGTAATCTAATCAAAGGACCCACAACTGAATTTAATGCAATCAAAGGGTATCATACTCACAGGAATCAATTAGTTTAACCAATCTTTCTCTTTTTGGGGTTCATAAAATAATCTCAAACTATCACACTATTTACAAAAACTATTTCCTTAAATTGTTTTTATATTCATAGAATATTTAATTAATCATTTAAGTTTCCAGGATTCTATATAGTTCACAGAATCTCATAAGCTTTTACAATTACAAATCTCGAGTTTTGCAAAGGAATTGCAGATAGGTTTCCACTATAAAATCTGTTGCTACTTTCTAGTTTCCAAAAAACTGACAACTACTTATTGAGCCATTAAAAAAATAGAGTTGCAAAATTCATAAAGTTAAAAGAATATGATTTCTTTTAAAAGAAATCAGCTTATTAATAGAAAAGGCCTAGGATATATCTGTTTTCTTTAAACAACTGCATCTCCTAATTTTTTGTTGTTGTTATTAGTGAAGTAGATTGAATCACCCTGGGAAATATTGGGTGTGGTGAGGTGTGATGTGTGTGTGTTTCGGGGGGGAGTACAGGGTATTTCAGAACTTTAAGCAGTGATTGGTTAAGGTACTAAGTGATAGAGAAGAAAGGTCTCAAGTTTATTGAAAACAATATGGCCCATTGCCTTAAACACACTATGATCAGGATAATATTGACGTATCTTTGGGTGTTTGGCTAAGCGACCAAGAAAAGATCTGGTGGCAACCTTGAGAAAAGACCAAACCTTGCAGATCCACACTAAGGGCAAGATCCAGTGCTATCCAAAATGGGATTAACATATTGCAAGTGTTCAATAAGGCATTAGGAACAATACATTAGAAATTCATATTTATATGTTTCTCTTTTTAACTTATATTTAATTTCAATTTTGTGTACATTTTGATATACATAATGTAATCAGATGAACCTGTATACATTTAAGTAAATATATATATAGGTATCTATTAATATATATATATAGTGGGGAGCTCAATAATTATTTATTTTAACAGGACAAATTGTCAAAAAACATGGACAATATTAAATTATTTTGTGAGTCTAACCTCCAGAATTACTTTCCTGAATCCTTAAATTCAAATCACACTTGTAAACATATCTGATATGACTGATTTAAAAAATCTGATATTAGAACAAGTTTCAGTGCTTGCTTTGAGTACTCCAGTTAAAAGTTTTACATTCAAAACATTTAAAAAACAAAGTAACTTATCCTGTTTGATTAAAATAGTAATATGTGGATTTTTATTTTACATAGAGATGGTTTTGAACTTCCTAGGTTCCCGCACAGAAAGGGAATGGAGAACATCTTACATTGTTACAGAAGTAGAAGGATATGATGTTTGTATTGGTTATATCTCAACTTTCACATGTACAGACAATTTCCAGGAAAAGCAAAAGAAATTTACATACACATTTCCTTAATATGACCACGTTTTTAAAAATTGTTTCATTTAAGCCACACTTTCCTGTTCAAATTTTGCTTCTTGATTGCCTTTTCCATTTATTATTCAACAAATGTTCGAATTGTCTTTTTCATGGCATAATGTAAGATGTAACTTTTTGAAATTATCTATTGAAATGTGTAAAAATCTATATGGACTATATAAAGAGGCAATTTAACTTCTATTCAAACTAGACCATCTACACCAAACTATTGATGCATTGCTATCTCTTGTTTTAAAAGGACACCCTGATGTGTTTAAACTTCAGTGAGAAAGTTACTCTCCACGATGTACTACACAGTCTACACCACTAGCAGTTAAACATTCCCAGACTGATCTTTTACAGATGTCAAGGTAATCTGATGAAAGAATGGTCTGAAAATGGAAGCAGGGTTGGGGCAGTAAAGAGCCATCACCGAGTATGACAGCCTTCACTGGAGGAAATTAAGGATAGTATGAGATCCTTATTTATTTTTCAATGAAGAGAAAATAGCTGATTAAAGTCATGGAGGAGAAAAAGGGAGACAGAAAGAGCAGGAGAAAAGAGAAATGCATGCTCTTCTGGTAGGTAAAGAAAAGGAAAATCATAGTGAAATTGAGCTAAAATATAAATGGATGGAAACAAGTCTCTATCATTGCTCGCTAAGTACTGGCCATTGTCTAAATCGTTTGCATGCAGTCTTTCATTAGCATGCACAGCAACCCTAAAGTAGGTACTAGTATTTTGCCAACGAATATTAACTTAGAGGATTGGAAACCTGGTCTGACTTCGGAGACTTTAACTCTTAACTTTCAAGATGGGCAGGGCCGGCTTCAAGGGCGTGGCACCTGCTCAGTTTCCCAGCGACGGTGACTAGAAGGGTCTGCGTTTGGTGTAATATTATGCTATCCCCATCTTGAAGTCCTTAATAAGTTTCGAACAAGAAGCCTCACATTTTCATTTTGCACTGTTACCCTCAAATTATGTAGCTGGGCTTGCTTCCTTGTAATAGCAGGGGACTATTTTTTGAGTACAGCACTGAAACTAGAGACCTAAACAGGTTTAAAACACCACAGTTTTAAGTTCTTCAACATCTCTTCCCCCTACCATCTGCAACACATTCGTTTATTTATTTGTTTGTTTATTCATCTGTTTATTTGGCTGCATCGTTTTCTATTGTTGCTACTGGTCACCTAACAAACATACCTGTTTGAACGTCTTACTGTCTCCTCAGGCATTGTCATTAGTGTATAAAATGGAATTAGATGAGACACCGTATATTGAAGTGCTATCTATTGCTGTAAGAAATCAGAAGAATCAGACTACATGACATTGTTCATTTATTTAGTATATCTTTGTTATGTTTATTTAACTAGATTGTAATGCCCTTAGGAATACTGTGTTCTTCAAAAAGCCTACTACAGTGTTGAGAATAAGCCAGATGCCCAATAAATGTATGTCAATTCATTAACATTCTCAAAAGAATGGCATACATTATAAACAGAAACAGGTAGAATGAGAGTACTTTAAATAATAAAACAGGAGATTGTTTAAATATAATATAGGACCACTTGTGTTTAAATAAAAAGGAACCATTCTCAAAATTATGAAAGCAAATTACAACCACTATTTATTAAAAATAAGGAAAATATTCTGTTTAAATGTGGTTTGCCATTCACTCAGTTTGTCAATACCTGGGTCAAAAAGGCTGTGGCAAAGTCTCTCTCTTTTTAACTATCCCTCTGGAAATTATATAACTAAGTCTTAACAAATTACATAAACTGAACTTGCTCGAATATTTCCATATCCATTTCACTTGCAAAAAAAAATGTTTTTCTTTCATGTAAAATGCAGGTTTGCCACCTCAGAGCTTCATGGAAATAAGTTATTTTTCCTAAAAAATAATGACAGACAAAAATAAATGACAAATCTGGAGTCAAGGAATCTTGGAAACAGTCCAATTGTTTTATCAGCTGTACCACAAGCCAAGCAAACCTTAAACTCACTTGGCCTTATAATGCTACTAAACTGCTGCTTTTTATTCTCTGCATTTTGCATATATGAGCAAACTCTCTCTAGTTTAATATGCTGATTACTGTAGGATAAACATAATGTCAAACAATATTTGACCCAAAGCATCATAAAGCTGTGGTTTTCTAACTAGTGCTCCTGTCACAAGCCAGTCAGTAAATATATACACCATAAATTTAAGGGAATGGTCTCATCTTTCTCTTGGGGAAATGAGTGCACACTAACTTGAAAATCAAGAGGAAGTATCTCCCAACTATTTATGGTACAGTGGAAAACTTATGGAAGAAAAATACATCAATTTTAGGAATCATATAAAAGACAATGCATAAACATTTCCAATTTCAAGCCTGGCCAATATAACATATTTTAGATATGTGGAAAGGAAGGGAAAACTTTGGATAGAAATCATATTTTTGAATGCATAGCTGTTTCCATATCTTATTATTGGCCTACTATGCATTTGTGAATGTTTAGGGAAGAAATTATTCATTCTGATCTAGAAAAACATGGAAACAAAAAGAACAGTTTTCTAAACACCCTCAACTACAGAAAACATTGTATTACTGCAACTTTTCTATTTTTTGGTAACAGGAATTGATATGAATACATAAACAACACTTGAGCTATATTTCTGCATATTCAGACATTCAAATCACTTAGCTTCTAAGTCTCAGGGTATTAAAATAAAGGGAAAAAAATCTACTCTCAGTGAGACACTGATTTCATGCTGTGACAAGCTCAAAAATGAAAACAACTACACACATGAGAGGGTTTTCCACCAAACCGCAGCACTAAGCACAAATGAAACCCTGCTGGGAACATGTATCTACAAGTGTGAGTGTTTGACTTGGTAACACACATTTGTGACTCTATGTGTTAATAGGAAAAAGAAAAAAAGGAGTTAGACAAGGATTTCATTGTCCACATTTTTTGAAGATTTCTTTTAAGTTAGAGTGTAAAAATATTGGCAACATTTGAACATAACACTTACCATTGGCTTAAAGGCTGTCTCCACTACAATTAAGCACACAGTTCCCTGCTCTGCCCCACCAGTGACCTCAATCCAAACAAAAAGGATGAGAGACGATTCGAACTTTAGACTTTTCCATTCCCCTGAGACTAGCCTGGATCAACGATCATAAAGAGACTCACTAAGGGTCAGAGGATTTCTTTTTTCTGTTATGATGGAGTATGTATTCTATTATATCAGAAAAATAAAGTCAGATGGTAGTTCCTTTTTTAAAGCTCTCCTCCTTTTACTTTAATTAGACTTAATTAAAACCTCTTCTCCAATAATATTGTCTACATCCTACCACCATGTAATAATTGAGGGAGAGATCAGAGATAGTAGAGATAGGGATCAGTTTTACAGTAGGAAAAATACTAGGAAAAACATAAAATTAGTTTCTGGAATCATTTCAGTTTCCCCTAACCTTTCACAAAACATGGAAATGCACATGAAAGAATTCAAAACAACAAGAGCCAGCAAATAACATTTTGAAAATGGTTAGTTAGGTATAAAGAAATTATTTTAAGTGAAAAAAAGAAAATGAAGATTACTTTGGTAATATACCTGATATATTTTGTACTCCTACCTTTGAGATAAAGATCACATATCAATAATGCATTGTATCTATATATATATAGTTTTAGTAAATAAGTATTTATTGGCTGTCTTATTCTGCCCCACATATAGCATGGTTATAAAAAATAAAATTATGGCCTTAAACATGCAGAAAAAGTTCTAGTCTCAAGAGTTAGATGCTACTGACAGTTATGAATTGATATAAAATGGATCTTTTATATATCTTTACTTATCCATAAAGGTAAATGATAACATGAACTTCTTATTTGTCTAATTAAATAGAAGTAAAAGTATGCAAACTCCTTTAAAGTGTGGATAATTTTAAATGTAATAGATTTGAAAACAATATTTTAATTATCAATTATGTTATTCAGAAATACTGAAAAATACTGAAAAACTCAAAAACTTAAAATGTATCTTTCAATGCACCTAAAATATTTAATGCAAGATCTGTCTTAATCCACAAGCTTCATAGATAATGTACTTCTACAGTAATAAATAATGGATTCACATGAGCCCATTACTCCTGAAGGCTTTAAAGTTCAGAACAAGAATTTCTTTCCAAACAGTTGGTGCATCTTTGACATGACATATGACTCCATCAGCCAGACTTCTATTTCTAATTCCTTCATCAACTATAATATATGTATAATCATAACTTGCCCAATAGCACTTTCTTGAATATTAGTTCCACTTTTCTACAAAGAAAATATAAATGGAACCTCCAGAAGGAAATCACTATAAGTTTAACTCCAATAAATGAATTAAAATTGATTTAAAATATCCATATATGAAAGAAGACTACATATACTTCTTGATTATAAGCCCTCAACATATGGTACATTTCTAATTAGTAGCAGTTTATGGATCAAACCACTCCTTATGAGAGTTTAGTAGAATTATTGTATTCAATAGTTTGAGACCATCAACAAAGAAGATGAAGTTTCAGTGGTAAAGTCCAAAATAAAGATATAAATATATTTGGGTGAATAGATATCAACAGTGTTCACCCTCTTGCAATTTTGCTCCAATATTTTGGTTCCTTTTTGGAGGTATTCTCCTATTATCTTCAGTTTTATTATCTTTTTGCTTTAAATAAGGTATGTCAAAGTTTCTTTTGGAAAAGCTGGGTATGATAGATAAATTAATCAATCAATAACACATACTGGAATAGCACACTATCTAAATAAGAAAGAAATAAAATGGCTAAGTAAAAGAGAGTGGAAGAGGAGAAAATACGGTAGGCATCAAAACAATGAATACAAAGAAAAACACATGGAATGTTATCATCACAACCACAGCTTAAATTTCCCAGAGGAGATACACAGGATATTGTGATAAAACAGTGCATTTAATTAGCAACCACTAATTTGAGCTAACAACTTTAATACATGCTTTTTTTTTTTTTCATTTCCTGGCAGTTTGAGCTGCTTTTAAAAACGTTTTTGTAAGAAACTAAATCTTAAAACTAATTGGTGATTTTTAAAGTTTTGATAAAAATAAAATCTAAAAGGGAAAGGAAGACAACTAGCCCTTCACATCTGCAGTGTGCTGTCAGCCTCTGTCAGTCTTTGAAGCTGTTTATCAAAATCTTACCAATGAGCAAGAGAACATGAAATGAGAAGAGAGAAGGCAGATGTATGAGAAATAAATCTTTTTTATTGTTAGAGTTCCAAATGTGGACAGGCAATCCAAGGCATCAGAGTTAAGGTCGCTCCTGGAAAGCCCCCAGAGATTTCAACACTCAGTTGTCAGTGGACCATGGCACGCACACCACCCAAACAAGTGGCTTTTGAAGACCTGCTGCATAGAATTGCTGGCAGGTAGCTGACCAGCATACTGCACATGTTTAGAAGTAAAAGTATTTGTTAAGATGGGAAATAAGAAGAAAAACTATTCTTACAATATTCAGGAAAATTCCAAATGACTATGAGAAGCAATAGACCTGAGAGACATAGTACAAGTTTTAAAGTAAAGGATCCCTTCATGCTAAATGTAGGCAAGTGCTTTGGTTTTGCAAATTAGGTATTCATCAGTATCTAGAACAATTGCGTGTATGTATGTGTCCTCCATATACTTGTGTCTTGCATCTGTGTTGTGTGTATTTGTTATTGCTTTAGTATCTGAAACACTAAAAGCAATATCTGAATGTCTTTATTTTAATGTCCAAAGAACATTGCAATTATCTATTTTGATTTTCAATTTTAAAAATTTTATTTATTCACTTCAACTCATTTTCATTTAGTTCCAGATAGATTTCAAATATTTTATACAACAAATGACATTAATAGCACATACTTTATTATGTATTTATCTATATATTTATAGTTAAGCACATTTGTAACTCATTCTAAATAATATTTAAGGCAGCTAATACTTTTGAAGTGCTTTACAAAATATCATTACACATAACAATTCTGTGAGTCAAGTATTATGCTCATTCCACAATTTTACAAGTGAACTTAGAGTCAGAAAGATTAAATGACTTATATAAAAATAAACAATAAGTGGGAAAGTTATTTCCAAGTGCAGTTTTTGAACTTTGACACCTATACCCTTTCTGCTATGCCATGATACTGATAATGACAAATTGGAATATTTTGAGATTTCTTTCAAAAAACCGAACCATAGAGAGAAAATGTCCGAAAAAAGTTTAGTTTCTGCGTTAGAAATTGAAAATACTTCTCAAAATGAAATGGAACTTGCACATAAAATAAGAATAAACTTTTACTCAAGATAGCATCAGTTGGAACCAGCAGTGGCCAAAACAAAAACCAACTTTAAAAAGGGAGTAAAACTAGTCACAAGGAGAAATTAAGTACTGAATTATGTTTCTGCCCCTTTCTTCTTCTTCCCTTTCCCTAGAATAGAACTATAGGGATAGTTTAGAAACCAAAAGGAAATTTTTAGATAGTAACCTTTCTCTCTTGGGTAGTATATTAAATAATTTGTATGAATATAACATTTGATGTGAAATAATTTTTAAATTTTTTTAGCAGAGAAATTATGGGTTTACAGACCAATCACACCTAAAATATAGGATTCCCATATAGCACCAACACCACCACCTTGCATTGGTGTGGGACATTTGTTGCGATTGATCATAGCACTTTTTAATAATTGCACTCTTTTTTAACAGTAGTTATCTTTGTTATAATTGATGAAAGATTATTAAAAATAGTGCTATTAACTATAGTTACATAGTTCACATTAGGTGTCCAGGTCCACAGCTTACAATAGGTATATTTTTCCCATATACCACCCTATTATTAACACTTTGTTTTAGGATCGTACATTTATTATAATCCATGAAAGAACATTCTTGTACTGTAATATGGTTCACTGTATTATATAGTCCTGCATTTTATCTTTTAATTTTTACTCTAGTAACATATATGAACAGAAGTTTCCCTCTTTAACCTCATTCACCTTTATAATTTGGTGCTGTTAATTACACTAAAAATAATGTGCTACCATAACCACCATCCATTTCCAAATCTTTACAGTCAACCTAAATAGAAGTTCTGTACAAATTAAGCATCAACTCCCCATTGTCTACACCCTATCTAACCCCTGGTAAACTGTTATCTAAATTCTAACTCCATAAATTTGTTTATTATAATAAGTTCATATCAGTGAGCTCATACAATATTTGTCCTTTTATGTCTGACTTAATTCACTCAGCATAATGTCTTCAAGGTTCATCCAAATGTTGTCACATTCATCAAGACTTCAATCATTTTATTTTATTTTATTTTATTTTATTTTATTTTATTTATTTTATTATTTCATTTCTTTTAAGAAGCTTTAGATTACATAAATGTTACATAAAAAATATAGGGGATTCCAATATACCTCACCACCTCCCCCTCCCATACTTTCCCTCATTAACAATATCCTTCATTAGTGTGGTACATTTGTTACAATTGATGAAACACATATTAAAGCATTGCTACTAACCATGGTCTATAGTTTACACTATGGTTTATACTTTGCACCACACAATTTTATAAGTTTTGACAAAATGTATAATAGCCTGTATTCCATTGCATGTATATCTCTCACTGTGTTTATTGAAATGGAATAATTTTGAAAACTAATATTTAGGGACAGTGCTTTAGAGAGCCCATAGGAAGAAAACAAATCTACAGTAATTTTTAAAAGTTAATATTTCAACATGATTCAAAATGTACCTCCACATACAAAAATATATGTTTACCTATTCCTGTGATTTAGTTCTTAAAAACTGTGTGCTTTAATAAATGACCAATGACTTCACACTGCACATGTAAACCACAACTTTAAATGAACATGTAAAGGCTGTACTTGGGGTACTGCAATCTGGGCATGGCTTGTGTAAAATATATTTTAAGATGTTGACACTTTTCCAACTTAAAGGTGTTCCAAAATTTTTCTGGAGCAAATTGTACTTGTAAACACCAATCATTTTTACAACACTTTAAATTACCAAGTGCTGGCAGTTGGGACCCAATTTGTTTAAACGTCATTTTGGATCACTTCTAATTAAAAAGGGCATATTTTCAAAGACAACATTCTACTGCCAAATAAAACTAACTCATGTTTATTTCCTCAGGTGAATGGTTCAAGGCCAAATAAAAAAATGCTATCATTTTTTTTTCTTACAAAATCTATTGTCATCAGATTTTCTGAGCTTGGTTTAATTGGAAAAAAAAAAAATTGGACCAGAGAATGTCAATATTACATGCATCTAATTAAATTGAGACAAAAAATAATATTTTAAGTTTTTTCATCTACTTCTGGCAAATCACGAAATGCTATCACCTTTTTTTTTAACCTTGCAAATGCTGTTGTCATCAGATTCATAAAGCTTGATTTGATTGATAAAGCACAGCAACAGAAAACCTCATAATTATTAGCATCTGATTAGACGGACGAGTATAAATGCTTTCCAGACCTCTTGTCTTTATAAAGCATTATCATTCCTATAGATATCATACTCTGATATTTGTTTCATAATTTAGCCCTATGCTTACTTAAAAAGAAAGAAAGAGTAAATTTTCATCAAAATATCTGACTGCTGAGTCTAACTTTTAACTCTAAAACTAAGGGTAATAATAAATTCTGGTTTACATTCAAGACAAGGATTCTAGAAAAAAGTACACACTTGCTAGAATGTAGTGTAAATTACTTTATCCACTCAATCTTTTGGTAATTTTACTTCCTGATGTGACATGCAAATTGTGAGTGCACATGCTGTTTAGAAATAGATTAAGAAAACAGACCCAAACAGACCCAATCTACCCACACATAATAAGTTCATCATATGTAGTTTCAAATTATCTCATTTCCCTAATAAAAATAATAATGAAATACTCATAATGACCACATTCATATGTTTGCCTTGATCAGTTCTATTCAGATCGCTTCAATTATGAAGAATATTTTCACCTCTAGAGACAGGTATCATTACAATTAATTTTTTGTCATTTTAATGTAAATTTATGAGAACACCTATGGCCAAGGAAACTCCCAATGCTACAAAAAGACATCCTTGTTATTTGACATGCAGTTCTCACTAACAGAAAATATACATGTATGATTTTTGAGCACTTATCAAATATAACAAAAACTGGATTAAACTATATCAAAAACAATAACTCATCGTGCGAGTTTTCTTAAACAGCGTCCTTCTCAAGTGTGTTCTCTGTAATAGCTGAAGTATTTTTTTTTCATTTCTACTTTCAAAATCAACACTGTTCCCCCCAAACATACAACCCTAAATGTACACGTATATCTTTGCTGTCAGACTGCCCATGTCTGCCACCATTCTTTTCAAGTCACTCGCTTTTATACTAAACATCATTTAGGAAACCACAACCAATATTTAAGAGGATCATTGTTTTTCTTTAAGTGTGACAGTATATTATTTTTATATAGTTTAATACTAATGAATATATGTTTAGATTGCAAGAATTGCTGTATATATGTTTATTTTAGAGTCAGCCTGAATACCAGTCATATTAATAAACAACTGCTGGGAGCAACATAATTAGGTCGACAGAAAAGTATTCAGGGACAGTAACCATTACCAGGTTTCTTCTAGCAATGTAACTGAAAAGGATGACAAATTTTACTTTTAGAGTTATTGACTTTACACAACTGATGGAGACTCATGTGTACAATAAAGACACAATTGCTTCATTGTACTTGTTCCCATGTAGGGATTTTTTTCTTTAGAATATTGAATCAAATGTAATGTAAAACTCAAGTTGGAAGAATCACAAGACAGAATGATGAAACAAGAATGACTTTACTCTCTCAATGGATCTGACAGGTGACTAATCTGTTGTGAGAAGTTAAAAGTATTGTATAACTGAAGATTTATTGCTTACCAAGAGTAGATATATTAAATGCATTTTGGCCTTTGGACTTTTCTAAATTAATTTACATCTATAGAATACCTCTGCCAAGAAATGTTCTATAAGCAAAACAAAGGAAAAATACAAATTAGTTTCATCCATCATTAAACGCAATACTTGCTGCATCTGTAGCCATAGTAGTTCACATTGTATGCCACCTGATTATGAATGTAAATTAAGAAGACTACTCAAAAAGTCTAAACACTTCTTTATCAGTGTACACACACACACAAACTATACATATATATATTTATGCAGAATATTTAAGAGTTCTGAATATTTTGTACTTTTTATAATCTTTTAAAACATCTACAACTTTTCTTCATGAGGACCTTGTAACTTCTGAAAATCATTCAAAACCCTGAATCAATTTATAATCTCAAGATCAGGTCATCCTTGTCATTAAAATAATTTAAAATACATCAAAAACATTGCTTAAAGTATTTTCTTTTCTTTCCAGTTTAAAAGACAAGCAAGAGTGACTCTCTTATACCTATCACAGCCACATAACTACATAGCAATTGATGCCCTCTTTTTATTAACAATATGGACTAAATCACCATTTTGACTGAAATGTTAATGGTCGCCTGTTTTCATTTTATCATTATTATTTCATATAAAATCACTCTCGTGATAGAGAAGAGCTCCCCCATCCTACAGCTAATTTTTCCAGTAACTTTGCATATATTTTCTTCTAATAGCTTCCAAAGGTCCACTTGAATCCAGTGACCAATGGAAAGGTTAACTTGGAATAAGAGAAAGCATTGAACTAATTAATATGTCAGAGGAGTACAGCCCTGGCCAAAAGAGTTAATGAAGCTTGCTAGGGACACATGTGGGCCTTTTGTAACACAGGCCTGACTGTATTGCCTAGTTAGGTTAAATTGTCTGTCAGTTACTGGCCAGTTGGCCACCACCTGGCTGCCTAGGCGAGTCTTCCCCCATCCCCAACAGCCCTCTTCCCGGCTCTCAATGGCAAGCTGCTGCCACTAAACATCTAGAAGCCTCTGACAAGGTTTGGGCACACAATGGGCTCCTGACATGTGAATGAAGGGCCAGGGTGACACTCTGAATGGGGAAGATTTTCCCCATTTAAACTCATAATGTTCACAACAACACCCATAAAAGAAAAAAACCCATCCTTGGTGTCAGGCCATTAACATTTATAACAATATGCTAATAACCTTTTAGATTACTCTCAGTTTCCAAGGACATTTAAATACATGGATTGATGGCTTCAGGCTTAAAGGAGGTGAAGGGGGGAGAGCGGAAGGGGGCAGTTGGTTGGGGAGGAGGAAGAAACAAAAAGCGAAAGAGTAGAAATTGCAATCTATCTCACAGAAAACTGTCTTCCACCCAAACAGAAGGCTTCTGTCTATGGGAAGATTGCAGTCACTTACACAATATCCCAAGGGAAATGTCATCAGTGATATGCACGTCTCTATGAGGCTTGCATTTAAACATGACTGTTGAAATCATAAGGTGATTCCTGATTCACACTATTTTTAAGTCAAGCCATGGCCCTTTGGTTTGGATGTCTGTGCTGCCTTTACTTCAACTACTCCTTCAGGAGATTTCCATGGTACCCCAAGTAAAGCCTTGAACATCTACCATAAACACAGACTTTTTTTTTATCACTGTGAAAAAGCATGTCACAAGAAAAAATATGGTATTTTGGAAACAGGCCCTGAGGTTGTACCCTGAAGCAATTAAGAAATGAGTGAACAGTCCTGAATAAATTATAGGAGCTGTTTTTACCCTCATTGTTTTATCAATCGCCATTACCTTACTATATAATGAATGTGAGCTAGAGGTTGTAATAACTCCCATTACATTCCTTCAGCATAGTCTCAAAATTAAGTATCAATTTGTGTTCTCCTAGGAAAAACAAAACACAAAAACAGCCTATCATATATACTGCCTGCTCCACCGTATGTCAGAATTCATTGCTTCTGACTTAAGTAAAGACAACAGCCCCTTTAGTGCTGATTAGTGATATTCAATCAGCTTGAAAAATTACTGTTCCCATAGATTTAAATATTGGGCTGTTGCCATGAAATCGAATCCGCCTAGCTTCCAATGAGAAGAGGCATTTGAAAAATATGATGTGCTTATTTTAAACCCAGTCACAAGAAACTTACCACAGAAGTAGGTAAGAGTCTCATATAAAGTTTCACTTCATTTTAAGTGGGTAAAATGCTTCCTTCTTTCTTTAGTTTTTGAAACAACTCTCATAAATTTGGAGCATCAAAATCTGCATGTAATGTCAAGGCTAATTTGTACCAACCTGCAAATGCATGCTGATAAGGTGATGTTAAACAGAACCCTTTTTATAGGGTTGAATCTGTTAAAAGTTTTGCTCCCCTTACCCAGCTGAACATGGGTATCGGCATATAATTCTTGAAAAATTGTTCTAAAGAGTAAACATTTGCTTTTCATTCTGTAAACATCTTTTATTTTTAATGACCTATTAGACAAGCAAACTACTGAGCTTAATTCTAGATAATATTAGCAAAAATAGCAATACTAGTGTTCATTTATACACTATTTCATGATTTACAAAGCACTTTCAAATAAATTGTCTCTCTTGATTTCTTCTTTCTCAAGTTTATCAGAGTTTCCAATTGTTTATGTTCTACAACGACACGTAGACAAATTAAGTACAGAATATTACCTGTAATAGCATATAATTCACATTTAACATTCAGTATTTCTCAGTACTATTTGGGCTTGGGATCCCTCTAATTACTCTCTTGCTCTGTGTTCAGTAGAAAGGTTTGTCGTAAGGGGAATAGAAAAAAGAAACTGTAGAAAATACCAGTTCATATGCTATCATCAACTTTGCCAAATTTTATCCCCAAATTGTATGTATTCAAAGACCAGTGGAAGCCTCCGCGGTCAAGTGCTGCTCTTCCATTTCTATTAGGATGGAGAGCCAGCTTGGATGCCCTTGAAGGTTTGGATCCAATGTAATTTATTTCATATAACAAACTACTTATGAGGAAAATAAAATAGAAAGGTATCTCACAGATGAAACCTAGTAACCCCCTGATTACACTTTAATAATTCTAGTTTGGTTGCTAAATCTCTTTTATTTGGCTATCATCTCAATATTAGAGTTTGTTGGCTTCCAAAGCCTCTAACTTGACTCTCTATCATCACCAATAACCTTTCCGAATGCTATAATTCACAAAGTCCTTCAGGTAAAGTAGATTCAATGCTATGATTTATGCTATCAGAAAAAGTAAATGAGAAACCAAAGTTAAGGTTACAAAGTGACATTTATATGCCAGTAAAACTCAAGCTATGCTGCATTTGGGTTTTCAGCCAATGAATAAAATGGCAAGAGAACTAATTAAGGAGAAATCTTTCTATTTATGGCTTTGTAACACTTGAAAAACACCTTTTTCAAGTTTGATAGCATAAATCATAGCACTGAACCTACTTTACCTGAAGGTAATATTTGATATTTGAGATACTGCAGGAGACATACACACACAAATAAAAGTATGGTCACATGTGCTTTTTGCATCTTCATTGGGGTAACCTACATACAAGAATTGAATACATATAAAAAACAAACAGTAAATGAATTGATATATTCTACGTGCAGATTATTTAACATTGTAGTTTATTCTATGTATGAAAGGCAGGCATGACTTAAACAATTTTGTCATGGTTAAACTTAATAAAGAATGGTAAAATTGGATTACATGTAGCATTGAGAAGCATAGCTAAAGCATGTGTGCGTATGCAATATAAAAATATTTTTTTCTCTGAAAATGTATAGATGATACCAGTAAGAAAAAATTATTCTGTTTTTTAGTATGAGTTTGGATATCTTGAGACATTGTTTAAAATTCAGAAAATAAAATATACAATTAGCAGAATGATAAAATTCAACTAGTAGAGTAATGATTTCAAAGGTTGCCTGAAAATTCCATCATTTATTGAGTTAAATTACTCTATTGTTTTAGAAAAAGGAAGACTAATTTTGCTTTCTTGTGACCTTAATGGGCTGAAGCTATTTCACCAAAGCAAAGATTGCCTTGCTGTTTGTCCAAACTTCCAGCAAAGAATGACAGAGACAATTGTTGGGTCTGTTCAACTGAAAAATGTGAATATGTTGTCTTTCTAAGTATTTGCTTAATTTATAAAAGGTCTTTATACAATTTATGGACAAAGAATTTAAAAGACAGATCTTTTTCTGCTGTTTTCTACTTCTGATCAGGCAGCAGAATTACTTAATTTTAGCTATTTCAGCACATTTATATATAACAATCATTGAAAATTATTTTGTATATCATTATATATAAAGGTAAAGTTTCTTAACTGGCAATAAGAATTCAGCATCTAGCGAAATCTTCATTATGTACTTACTTTATAAAACATATTTATAGAAAAATTAATATTCTTAGGTTCTATATTAATTAGGTAAAACATCTCTACTTCAGAAACCATTGCAGTCAGTTCATTATCAGTATATTTTTCCTTAAATATGGTTTTGGTCAAATATAATAAACCCTGAAAAATATTCATTGAAATTAAAATTAAAAGGAAGTTTCTTAACTAGCGTGAAATTATTTTTGGTATACCATAACTTCCAATTCTCAACATTAAACTTGCAAAAAAAAATTGGATATAAATAGATAAAGAACTTAGAAATTTTGTAGTAACAAACGTTCTTTTCATTTTGTTTGTCTTCAACAATATCTTCTAGAATGACTGCGTTGTTTAGAGAATGCCCTAAGAAACAACTTATAAAAATTGAAAAAAAAAAAAACACATACAAAATTTTCACTCTCAGAGGTCCAATAACAAAATACCACAGTTGCCAAAGTTATCTGCTTCTTATCAAGAACCATGTTTGGCACAAGAAGTATTCAATTCATTCATCATTGTCAATGCACTAGTACACTAATTATTTCAAATTATTTCCTCAGGCAGAGGTCTAGGACAAATCAGGCAAGCCAAAAATAGCAGTTATGAATAATTATGCATAATTTACCTCAAGGCCTGGGCCAGTCTATCATTAAAATCTTTTACTTGCCACACTGTGATCGGCGCTAATTGCAAACTTTAAAATGAGTTCAAGGTTGTCTTTTTATCCAGTGCCAACCTCATGCCTTCTTCTTAGTGACTTTCTGGTACTTGGACACTTCAAATAAAATGCCAATCAGAATTTTTTGAAAGTACAGATATTAAATGAAAGATGGAAATTAACAAAGAAGGTATTGCTCCCACCTTTGCAATGCTCAAATATGTTCACAAATAGTATAAATATGAGAGGTAAGAGGTCAAAATATGGTAATGACCTAACTGTAGCAATTCTATTCAGCTCCAGATGAAAAGAGAAGAAAGGGTTTTACCAAAACACAAGTTTTTCTCTTCAGCATCAACCAAGTTCTCAGACAGCCCCCACACTTTCTTTAGGAAAGGACCCTTGCCTTTGTGCTGTTCATTAAGAAAACCCACAGCATGCTTTGACTTTGACCTTCATCTAAAACAAAAGCAGAGATGCTGGTGTTTTTTACCACTGATGGCAAGATTTCTAATAGTTACAAATAACTATTACAAATAATTGCCAAAAAAATTGCAATGTCTATTTCTTCTTTGTAATGTTATTTTTTTTCCACAGAGGGAAAATATTATGGACACACTACTTCATGATCCCTTCTCAAATTTCCTCCTTGTCCTCCTAATACTGTGTCTTAAGCAAAATGTAAATTCCTGATCAATGTATTTTTTATGCCATATTTCAAATTATTTCACCTTCATATTTCCAACTCTATTTCATTTTCTTTAAATTTTCATCTTTTCTTTTTTTCATGCCCTTGACTAATAGGCCCTGATGACATATATCACTAAACTGTTATCCTCCTTAATTATTTTCTTTGTGTAAAATAAAGAATGCTCATTTCACCTCAGAGACATTTTGAGGAGAAATGGGTCAAATTTGCAGGAATGTTTTTCCTGGCTATGACCAATCAGGTCAATGTCCACACTTTTCATTACACATCATTCTTTTGGGTTTTTGTGCTTATTCTTTTGTCTTGTTTATAAATTGACACTCTAAGACAGTGGTTCTTAACCAAGGGTCTATGGACCCCCAAGGGTCTGTAGAAAGACTTCAGGGGGTCCATGAGCTTGAATTGAAAAACATCAACATATCTTTATTTTCTCTTTCCTCTAAATGAAATCTAGCTTTTCCTTCACTTATGAATGTATGCAATAAATAAATTACAGTAGTATTCATTTCACCTGCCTAGCAAACGGGTCCATGGAACAAAAAAGGTTAAAAATCCCTGATCTAAGAAAACTTTCCACCCAAGGCATATGATTTTACCCCTTGGATTTTCCTGTGTCAATTCAATCAAAGTATGAGTTCTGTCTGGGTCCTTCCTGACCTCATCCCAAAATATTTTGAGGTTCTGAAGTTTCTGGTGAAATCCTGCTTTTGAAACTGGTTATAAGTGGATGGTTCCAAGATGGGATTAAAAAAAAAGAGGGCAATCAGAGGAAGCAGTTGAATTTGGGGAAGAAAAGGAAAAAGGCTAAAGATAGAAGTTAATCTGTTTGTCTTGAACATTCCAAAGAATTCTATTGGTTTAATTGTTGGTGTTGTTTTTAATCTTTTTTCATAAAATAGAACCTTGTAATGTGGCTGTCATGATGGAAGCAGCCTGAAGATCAGAAAACACAATTTATTATCCTTTAAACAACTTTGACATTCCAATAGTTATAAACATATCCAATACCTACAATGCCTCCTACTGTGCCATATTTACTTCAAGCAAAAGTTTATTGATCAAGTGCTTATGTTTAAAGGAAAGTATATAGGCTGGGTATATTTTGATCTTGCTGTCACAAATCTTATAATTTAGTGAACAATAAAAACAGAACAAACTACCATAATAAATAATTACAAATTGTGATAAATCATATGAACCAGAAGATAGGTGAAGAACTAGAAGATAACAAGGGATGGTCGCAAAACCTACTTCAGACAGTGGATCAAGGAATGCCTCTCTGACATTTAAGCTGAGTACTAGACCTGAAAGGTGATGAAAAAGCAAATATATTATGGGGGTGAAGAACCCAGGTTCTAGGGTTAGAACATGGAGTTTCAGTTCTAATTCTGCTGCTTATTTTCTATTCGTCTTTGAGCTAATTACTTAAACCTTCTGGTTTAAGTTGCTAATAGCATCTTAAACCACAGGGTGAAATGCATTTGAAGATCCAGGGGAAATGAGTTCTGGGAAAAAGAAAACACAAGAATGAGAGCTGTAAGGAGTGAAAACTTTGGTTGCTTCTGAGAACCTGAAAGTGACCACAGCACAACTGGAATAAAATGAAGTTCTAATTAGGTAGGAGCCTATTAGAGTTTGAAGCTTTTGTGGATCCCAAAAAGATCATGTTCTTGGAGCTAACCCATTCCTGTGGGTATGAGACCCTTTGATTGGATTGGATTAAGTTTGGAGGACGTAGATTGAATTACTTTAGTGAAGCGTGACCCAGCATGGGTCTTGATCCTCTTGCTGGAGTACTTTATAAATGGAGGGCTGAAAACAGAAACAGAAAAAGCTGCAGAGATGGTGCAATGGTTTGAGAGTTTTATCTAATTATGAATTCCAAAAATATAAATTGAATCATGCTTGTAAACGGATCTGTTCGTCTGGGCATGATTGGTTTATGATTAGGGTGTTAACTGGGCCACGTTAGTAGGGCATTGAGCCCCTCCCCTCGGTGGGTGTGGTCTCAAGTGTAAAAAGCAAGGCAGTAGATTTGAGAAGCAGATTTTTGAGAAGCTGTTCTGATGTTGGAGAGGAGCGATCCAGGAGAAGACAAGTGAGCCGTTCGCCTGAAAATCTACAGCTGGCCTTGTGGAGAGATGCAAAGCATAGAGTGCCTCATGGTCTACAGATGAACTTGTGGAAGAAACAGAAACTAAGCCTGGAGAGAAACGCAGCCCTGGCAGGAGAGGAACCCAAAGGCCTGAGCCCTTGCAGACGTCGGCAGCTGTCTTGCTCCAATACGTGGACTTTGGTGAGAGAAGAAACTTATGCTTTGTGGCCTGGTAACTATAAGCTTCTACCCCAAATAAATACCCTTTATAAAGACCTACCAATTTTTGGTATATTTCAAAAGGCACCCCTGTGGCTGACTAATACAGATGGTGAGAAGGAACCCAGGAATTTAGAGAGGAATATGGGAGAGAGGAAGACAGAGCAGCCAGAAGATGAAGCAGTGAGACCCAGAAGAGAAGCAGATGCTTCCATGTGCCTTGCCATCTGAGAGAGGAGTCCAGGATTGCCAGCAGCTGACTGTCAGGGAGACAGCATCTCTGAGGATGCCTTGATTTTCATTTTCATATTTTCAGTCTCAGAATTGTAAGCTTTTAACCAAATTAATAGCATTATAAAAGCCAATCCATTTCTGATATATTGCTCCCAGGAGCTTTTAGCAAACTAAAATGAAGCCACATCATCTAAGGTCCAGTCAGCCTTGGAAAGGAGTCTGGATTTCACCTGTTGTGCAGAAGCTGATGTTTCCTCTTTCTTCAGAGAATAAGTCCATACATTTTCAGGACAAAGTGTGGGTAGAAAGAGATGATATAAACAGGCGTGCTGGTTTGAGTCTTTTATGTGGACTCCAAAAAATTACGTTCTTAAATTGAACCTATTGTGAACCTTTGATTGAATTAGATCAGTTATGGCCCATTTAATTAGATTGTTCCAGTAGGGCATGACCCAGGGTGGGTCTTAATCATCTTTCTGGCATCCTTTATAAACTGAGGAATAAAGCAGCAGACACAGGAAAATATCTGCAGTGACAGGGAAAAGCCTTCAGAAATCAATGAACCCTAGAGAGACAGAGCAGCCCAAACCAGAACTAGCCCAGAAGAGAGGGGGAGACAAGAGACAAGTGGACACTGCGTGTGCTTGATCACCCACAGCTGAGCCTGGGAAGAAAGTGATCCTGGAGGAGAAGGCAGAGACCAGAAGAGCTGCCACTGTGCCTTGCCACATGGCAGAAGTCCAGTACCACCAGCAGCCAACCTGCAGTGAAACAGCATCTCTGATGATATCTTGATTTGGACATTTTTCATAGCCTCAGAATGGTAAGCTTTTAACCTAATAATTTCCCATTGTAAAAGCTAACCTATTTCTGGCATGTTGTAATGAATGGCAGCCTTTAGCAAACTAAAACAACAGAGTTGCTCTTTTTGTCACTGCAAATTAAAACATTAAAAATTAAGATGAGGATTATCACATGATTTGTGTTTTAAATAGATCTCCTAGAAGGCATTAATGGAGATTTTAAGTGGAAAAGTTGTGGCAACAGAAAGCTCATGAAATGTTTGTTACATACATTAGAACAATTAAGAGATGGCAGTCCTAGACTAGGGGGAACAGTATCGGGGATGAAAAATATCAACCAATTTAAGATGTTTGCATCACACCACACTGCATTTATTTTTAAATTTCTATTAAAAGCATTATTTTTCTGAAGAAAATGTTATATGTTGATAATATATATTGGGTATGTTGTATACTATAATGTTTTATTTTCATTCAAATCAGAATTGGAAGATTAGCTAAGGCATTGGAAAATCTCCTTATTTTGAATTTAAGGTTCTTTGTCTTCTCATCTAGTTTTTCCAGCTTTTCAATTGTAGCTACAAAGACACCAGGTTGGCTTTTCCCATGTATCCCAATGGGATTGTTTAGAATGTTGCAATAGAATCACTTACAAAATGTCTCTGGTATTAATCTGTTTTATGTTCATAATTCTTCACTGATTAGAACTAGAAGTGACAGGAAAAATGCAAGGATCCCACGCAATTTTTAAAAGTCAAGCAAGGGATTGTTTCTAGAGTATTAAAAAAAGCACATGAGAACCCCAAATCAACAATTTTGTGCCAAAAGATATTTTGTCTGAGTAGAACTACAAGATGGTCCGTGTATAATTGTGTAAATAAAATGTCCGTTGATGTGTCTTGATATATATTCATCAGGATATTCAGTCTATTAAATATGCTCATCTACTCCCTGATATATACTGTATGGCTATTCTCTGGGGTGTTCTGAAGCATTTTCATTCCAGCACAGTCTATTAGCACTAATTTGATGCTCTCAAGAGAAATGAGAAGAAAAGCACATGTTTTCATTGAATGATCTGGAGATCATTTCTTTTGCCTACTTATTTTTATTTATTTATCTTTTCATGAAAGAAAGGGAGCATAAAGCCATCCTGAATTTTTTTTTTTTAAGATTTATTTATTTTATTACATATCTCCCCTTCCCCCTGCTGTGGCGACGCGCCGAGAGTGGTCACTGCGCAGGCGCGGCTTTCCCCGCTTGTGGGCGGTCTCTGCGTCCGTTCACGGCCGGCGCTTGCTTCAGTTCGCGGGTGGCTGGCTGCGCTCCATCCGCGGGCGACCTGCCCTGCCCGTGGCGGCTCTTGCCCTGTCCGTGGCAGCTTCTTGCCCTGCCCACGGCGGCTCCG
>PVKH010004489.1:13095-23418 GCA_004027955.1 Chaetophractus vellerosus | reverse complement strand
CTTTCAGGCTTTCACGATTAATTACAATGTTAGCTGTGAGTTTTTCATATATGCACTTTATCAAATTGAGAAAGTTTCATTCTATTCCTGTCTTTCAGAGTATTGTATTTTGTCCAATGCTTTTTCTTTATCAATTGAAATAATCATGTGATTTTTCTTCTTCCATTTGTCAATGTGGTTTATTATACTGATTGATTTTCTTATGTTGAACTATCCTTGAATACCTGGTATAAGGCCCACTTGATTGGGGTATATAATTTTTTGATGTGCTTTTGGATTAGGTTAGCAATTTTGTTGAGGATTTTTACATCCATATTCATTAAAGAAATTGGTCAGTAATTTTCTTTCTTTTTATTTGGATTTAGTATTAGGGTGATGTTAGCCTCATAGAATGAGTTTGTTAGTGTTCTTTCCTTTTCATTATTTTCACAGAGTTTGAGCAAGATTGGTATTAGATCATCTTTGAAAGATTTGGTAGAATTCATCTGTGAAGCCATATGATCCTGGACTATTCATTTTGGGAAGGTTTTTTGATGACTGTTTCAATTTCTTTAATTGTGATTGGTGTGTTGAGCTTTTCTATTTCTTCTAGGATCAGTGTGGTTTGTTCATGTGTTTCCAGAAATTTGTCTATTTCATCAACATTGTCTAGTTTGTTGGCATAGAGTTCTTCATAGTATCCTCTTATGATCTCTTTTATTACTGCTAGATCAGTGGTAATGTCACCTTTCTCATTTCTAATTTTATCTATTTGCATTTTCTCTCTTTTTTTCTTTGTTAATCTAGCGAAGGGTTTATCAATTTTGTTGATCTTCTCAGAGAACCAACTTTTAGTTCTGTTAATTTTCTCTATTGTTAATTCTTTCTGTTTGCTTTGGAATTGCTTTGATGATCTTTTTTCTAATTCTTCTATGTGTTCTGTTATGTCTTTGATTTTAGTTCTTTCTTATTTTTTTAATATAAACGTTGAAGGCTAAAAATTCCCCTCTAAGCACTACCTTTGCTGTATCCAATAAGTTTTGGTGAGTTTTTTTCTCTTTTGATTTGTCTTGAGGTAATTACTGATTTCTCTTGTACTTTCTTCTTTAACCCACTGATTATTTAAGAATGTATTGTTTAATTTCCATAGATTTGTGGATTTTTCCCTTTTCCATTTGTTATTAATTTCCGACTTAATTCCATTATGATCAGGGAAAGTGTTTGGTATAATTTCAATGTTTATAAATTCATTTAGATCTGACTTATTACCAACATATGGTCTATCCTGGAGAAAGATCCATGAGCACTTGAAAAGAATACATATCCTGCTGTTTTGGGGTGTAATGCTCTATAAATAACTATTAGATCTAGTTCATTTATCACATTATTCAAGCTCTCCATTTCCTTATTTATCCTCTCTAATGCTGAGAGTGGAGTATTGATGTTTCCAAATGTGGTTGTAGAAACATTTATTTCTCTCTTTGATTTTGCCAGTGTGTGACTCATTTATTTTTGTGCTCCTATGTTAGGTGATCAATATTTATTATTGTTATTTCTTCTTGGTGACTTGTTTCTTTTATTAATATATAGTAACCTACTTCATCTCTTATAACTGTTTTGCATTTAAAATATATTTCATCCAATATTAGTATCACTATACTTGCTCTTTTCTATTGCTATTAGCATGAAGTATCTTTTTCCAGCCTTTCACTTTCAGCCCGATTGTGTCCTTGCATCTAAGGTGAGTCTCTTGTAGAAAACACATAGATGGTTCATGTTTTTTTTTTTTTAATCTATGCCTTTTAATTGGGGGGTTCAATCTATTAACATTCAGTGTTACTACTATGAAGGCAATACTTACATTGTCCATTTTATCCCTTGGCTTTATGTTGTTATATGTTACTATTGCCTGTCTTAAAACCCTTTCAATTTCTCTTACTTATGTTCTTCATTTCTACTCTCTTCTCCAGGACACTTTCCCTTGTCCTTTCCTATCAGGGTGAAACACATCTCTTAATATCACTGTAGATTCAGTCTTTTGGTGACATAGTCTCTCCGTTTTTATTTCTCTGTAAAGACTTTGAACTCATATTCATTTTGGAATGATAATTTTTCTGGATAAAGAATTCTTGGCTGGCAGGTTTTTCCTCTTTTAGTACCTTAAAGATATCATCCACTGACTTCTCACCTCCACAGTTTTAGCCTTATTAAGACTCCCTTGTATGTAATACATTACTTTTCTCTTGCTGCTCTCAAAATCATCTCTTTGTGTTTGGCTTTTCACAATCTACATAGTAGATGTCTCAGAGTAGGTCTATTAGGATTTATTCTTTTTGGGGTACATTGTTCTTCTTGAATATTGATATTCACATCTTTCATAAGGGTTGAGAAATTTTTGGTCAGCATTTCCTCAATATTCTTTCCATCCCTTTTCTGTTTTCTTCTTCTGGGACACCTATAATGTGTATGTTTGTACATTCCATGTTGTCATTCAGTTACCTAATCCCTGATCAATTTTTTATATTCTTTTCTCTGTCTCTTCTCCTATTTTTTCAATTTCAAATGGCCTGTCTTTGAATTCACTTATTCATTCTCTAACATTTAAAATCTACTGTTATTTGCCTCTAAAGCATTTTTAATCTCGTAGATTGTGTATCTCATTCCCATAAGCTCTGTTACTTTCCTTTGCAGGCTTTCAAATTGTTCTTTATGTTCACACAGTGTCACTTCAATATCCTACATTTCTTTAGTCATATTTTCTTTCATATTCCTAAATTGATTAAGGAAGTTTGTTTAAATAATAACATTTATTAATTGGGCCATATCTTCCTGTTTCTTAGTGCAGGTTGTTAACTTTTTTTGTCACATAAGCATCTGCTTATGTTGATAACTTTTCTTTGTTGATCAATTTCTCTCTCTTGCCTAGTGGTTTTATTTCACAGTATTTCTTTAATTTTTAGTTTACTTTTTCTAAAACTTTTAATATTGCCCTGTTTAAGTAGTCAAAACTGGAACAGGGAAATGCTAATGGGGCCTGACCAGGTCTACAGTGCCTTGGAAAGAATTGGGAGAGACCAATCTGTTTTCCTTTAGTTTCCTGGTTGATCAGCAGATCGTAGTCCTTGGCAAACTGTTGAAGAGATGAATCCTTCAATTTTTACTACCTCTTCAACTAGCAAATTACGGTATTTATACTTGCTGAAGAGAAAGCACAGTCAGCCTTTTGCTGCACCCTCCTTTTTTCCAGGGAAGAATCCATCTTTTTTCCTCTCCATTGGCTACTACTGAGCGGCAGGTTTTACTGACAGAGGTTGTTTGCCTCAGAGGCGGGGCATCTTTAAAAATAATCCCTATCTTCAAAAATAAACCCTGATTATTCACTGTTTGCTAAAACATGATATCCTTCTATGAGTTACTTGGTCAACATCACTCGGGTGAAATTTACTGGATATAAAAATAAAATATAGCATAAAATAGTTTAATTTTTCAATATCTTGACTCATTCATATTTAGAGTTCCTAACTTGATTTAAAGCAAGGAGAGACATGTCAACTGAGGTATTCAGAAATAAAGTCACAAGGAGAATTGGGGAAGAACAATTTTAGCTGTAGGTTGAACATATTACCACCAGGAAAGTATCATGACCTGAGGGTATTTTGGAAATAAAATCTGGCTTCCTAATTTCATAGGGGGTATTTAAGCAGATGTTTCTGTGGGAAAAATACAAATGCACAGAAGTTTGTTTTCTGACCAAAAATGATCATTTATTTATAGTATAGATATCCTATCTCAAAATAAAATAGTCTAAGATATGAACTTGAACTTTAATATAATATTTTTAGTTGGCAGAACTAGTTTGTTGTTTTGAAAACAATGTACAACTAATTTGTAGAATTCTCAAAACGGTTGTTTTTAGAACAGCAATGTACACCCTTTAGCTGTTTTTCGTTGAATTAAATAATAAGATGTATGAAAAAACAAAATGAGTAAAAAGTTAATTAACCTAACAAATGAACACAGAAGAAACAAGATGCATCTACAGGTGGTAAATCATTTCAACTGTGTGGGAAATGGGAAAGTAAAAGAGATAGCCAGCTGTTCATAGCACTGCAAATTGTACTCAGAAAACCTGAACCTGAAATCCATGCGAAAGTTTAATGTAATGCCTTCAAGGCAACAGATGCTCATGAGGAAGAAATGAGGAGGGCAATTTTTTGCAGAAAATTACATTGATATTATGATCTGTGATCTAGACATCAAACTGAAGATCTCTCATAGTCAACAATCCAATATTAGAAAAACAGTTTGGTTCCACTGGCACAGAAAGCCAAGTTTCAGTATTAGAATACTTAGTATAACCATCTGGAATGAGACCCTGTTAGTATACCATCCACCCTTTCACAGATGTTTGACAAAGTCTGTTGAGAATAACTAAACTAGATACATAGAGAAAAAAAAAAGAGAAATATTTCATCATAGGCCATTTTAGTTTAGACCATTTTCCAGTCTATTTTGGAGAGTAGAAATAGAAAATGAAATAAACATCTTTTTTTCTAGAAATAGAAAAAAACTCAAAAATTCTATTTCATAGCAGAGAATACTAGCAACTGATCAACAGGAAAATACAGAATTAATTCTACCATTGAAAAACATATAAGATGAACCATAGTAAACAACAATTATCTTCAATATTAAAGCAATCAGCAGACTTCATTAATGAACATAACTTATAACAGGTGGCAGAATTATTTAAACTCATAAATTATCTTCTGGAGTATTGCTATAAAGTTGAAAATGATCAAATTCTCCACATTAAAGTGCATCCTTTTCATTTATCCTTTTATAATTCTGTTGATTTTTTTCTCCCTAAGTTGCCATCAATGCAAAATGCAAGGAAAAAAGCAAACAATAGAACCATCTCTATAGAGTAACCCCATATTGGTTTTTTCACTTCTTAGCTTTCCAGGGTTTTGATCATATTTAACTTGACCTTTGGGTCTTATAAGAAATTTTACCTAAATGTGATGAATTTCCAGAAAATTATTTGTTTTATAGGTGGTTCCTGTAAGGCAGAGGTTCTTAACCTTTTTTGTTCCCCTTTGCTAGTCAGGTGAAAACCATGGACCCCTTACTAAGTCCATACTATACTATGTATTATTTAATAAATATATCACACTTGCACCAACACTTCCCCACAAGAAAAATGTTTATTTGAATTTAAATTCAAGCCCACAGACCCCTGGTTAAGATCCCCTGCTTTAGGGAATGCAATACATTTCTTAAAAATCAGAGAGTTGACAAAGACAATATTTTATCATTTCACTTTTTAAAAAAGGCTCCTTAAGGTTTAATTATCATATGTATTGCATCGATGAACATTATAAGCATCAGAATACAATATTATAATTTTGCTTTAAAGCCATACATATTTTTCAAATATCAAGAGGGAAAATACTCTTTTATACTTCATGCATATTTCTGATGTGCTTTATTCTGTCCTGAAGATCTGTTTTCCTTTTGTTTCATTTCATGTCTGCCTGTATAACTTACATTTGCATTTCTTGTAGGGTATGTTTGCTGGGAAAAATTTATTTTTGTTCTATTTTATCTGAAAATATCTTTATTTTAAAAAATAATATACTTAGGCCAAATATAGATTTCCAGGGTTAATTTTTTTTTCCTTTCAGCAACTTAAAAATATTTTTCCATTGCCTTCTGGCCTCCATGTTTTCTGAATAGTCACCCAAATTACGCTATATACTATGTGTCCATTTACTCTGGCTTCTTTTATGATGAAATCTTTATTTTTGTTTTTTAGCAGTTTGACTACGATGCACCTGGGTGATTTTTGTTTATGTTTGTTGATTTGTATTTTGTTATTCCTGCTTGATATTTTCTGAACTTCTTGGAAATTTAAATTTACATGAATGTGTACTTTTCACCAAGAAGTTATTTCCTTATTTTTTTTCTGAACCACTTTGTTCTTCCCATAGGTACTAAAGTTACACATTTGCCATTTAGATACTATCCCACCTCCATGAGACACACTTCTTTTTTCCTACAATTTTCTCTATTTTTTAGGATTTGATCATTTCTATTGACCTATCTTCAAGCTTATTATACTCTTTCCTTTGCCAGTCCAAGTTTGCTCTCAAGCTTATCCAGTTATTTTATATTAGATACTGAAAATTTCACATCTAAAACTTAAATATGGTCCTTTCTAAGAGTTTGTATTTCTCTGCTGAGAACTATCTTTTCATTCATTACTAGCGTATCTTCTCTACATGCTTGAGCATTGTTCTAATAACTGCTTTAAAACTCATTTCTGATAATTACAAATTCTGGATCATATCTTATCTGATATCTGCTGATTTTCTTTTCTCTTGATAATGGATTATGTTTTCCTTATAGAAATTGTAGATTCTGTCATGTTCCTGTGAAGAATGCTGTATTTTCAAGTAAGCAATTAATGTGGCTGATTTCATATTGTAACTCTATTTCTCCAAAATCAGGTAGCAGTCCATATTTCAATTTAGTTGCTTCACTCTTCCATTGCCTGCATGAAATTGGTATCACACATATGTAATTCAGAAATGAACTATTGAATGGGCAAAGATTACATGAAGAATTTAAAGTTGGCTTCTTTGGCTTTCCTCAGTTTTCAAAAATTATTGCCCTAACCCCTGCCCCATTTTTTTTTTTCAGGAAACATGATTGGTTGCATGCTTTCCACTGAAATTTTGACTGCCCCATATCGTATGTATTGGGGCCTGCTCTGTCTACTATCTATAAAAATAAGAAAAATACAGATATATTTGGGAACTGCCACAGTGTTCACTGCACACTGAAATCTTAGCCTTGTTCAACACAGTATTCCTTGGTCTCCTGCGTGGGGCCATATTGGTCATTTAGTTAGTACAATGTGCAGTGCGTCTCACTGCAAGACCTGTATTTGTTATTGCCCTTATCTGGAATCCAAGAGAAACTCACTCCACATTGTCACCCCAACTCTGCACAAGAACAATTAAAAAAATGGAAAATCAGATCCATCTCAGTTCTGATTTAGAAAGGCTTGATATTGAGGTCATAAATAGTGCAACAATTTTGGTTGCTTGCCACCAACAGCCTTACTAATTGTTAGTTGCCTATTCATGATTACTTTAATATATTTTTAATACACAAGCAAACATTCAAGACACATATTAAGTGACTCATGTACAAAGCATATTTAATTAGTATATTTTGAATAACTTCAATTTACTCCAGGAATTCAAGATTCATTTTTTAAAATACTCTGACATAATTCACCACATGAAATGATTAAAGGAGACGTACTATGACATCATATCAATAGTAGCAGTCTATATCCTGCATCAAAAAATACCCACCTGACAGAGAAAAGGCAGCTTCAGATCCTTGGCTCAGTTATAAGAAATTCTCCTCTCTCTGGAATATAGTATCTCTAATTGTTTGTAATTGTAGTGTGTTCATTTTATTATTCATCTTTCAACTATGCAATTATATGATGTGCACAGTTAATTGGGGTATAAGGAACTCAAAAATTTTTCAACTAAAATATATTTTTGGAAATTTTAATTTGAGGTATCTGATTACATTCCAATAATCTTTACTTGCAATATTATTATCTTTCTGTGTGTGGGGGTGGGGGAGTTGTGCTGATTTATTGGGGCTGCTCCCAGGCGGGGGACCCCTGGAAGAAGGTGTTGGGTCTCTTGGTGGTGAAGCACGGCCTGTGCTGGCGCAGCAGGACGCGGTAGGGTAGAGGGAACTTGATCTTGGAGTCAAGGAATTGCTTGAGCGCAGGCACTTGCTGGCTGCGATCTCCTCCACCTTCATGATCTGGATGGAGTGGGCACGCGGTGCCGGGCACCCATGTCGCGGTCTGGCAAGCGAGGAGTGCGGTCAGCACCCTTCATGTACCGCCCAGTGTCCCCGAGGTTGTAGTACCTCCACATTCACTCTGAGGGGCACGGAACAGCCCCCAAAGGTGATGCGATTCTCTTGCTGTTGGCACCGCTGCTCCGAGAAGCTGCGATTCTTGAGTATGGGTGTCAGCAATATTAGTATCTTTGGCAATTAACTTAGCTCCTGTATCAGTATTAGTTTGAGCTATGTATAAGAGAAAAAAAATTTTTTTAATTGTGACTTAAACACACAAAAGTTGATTTATTTTTGTTGTTGTTCTAAATATTGGCAGTCAAGTACTGGTACGTTACTTGCAAATCATTTCAAACTTTACATTTCTGATGGATATCTTGACATTAAGCATAAAACCTTAAAATTGCTTCAGAGGCCTCATAGCTACGGAATTCCCCAGAATCACACAAATATTACATACCGGAGGAAAGAGAACATGTGAAGAGCAAAAGAGCTCATCCCATTTGTCTCTTCCTCTTAAAACCAGCTTTTACTGAAATCCTGCCCAACAAGGTTGCTTACTTTGCCTTGTTATAAGCCTTGTCATACCAGGCTATAAGGGAGGCTGAGAAGTATATTCTTTTGTCTGGTCACATTGCTGACTCATATGCAATCACAATTCTTTTACTAAGGAGGAAGAGGAGGCAAATGGCAATCTCTGCCACAATTGCTTTTCTGTAGCTTCATTCTTATCCTATTGAAAAATGAATTCATCACCCTCTGCAATAAAACTCATTAGTATTTAACATTTACAAACCTATCTGAAAATTATCTCCTGTATCAATTCCTCACTTTTAATATGTATGTAATTTTTTCTTCCAAAAACCCCATGATAGAAATGTTTTCTCCATTAAAAATAAATTCCAATTGCCTTTGGTCACTAAAGAATGAAATCTAAATTATACATACAAGGATATCTGCAATGTGATCCTGATTTATTTCTCTAATCTGGTTCACCTTATTCTTACATGTAAGCTCTATTTGAATCAAACAAGCCTGATCATTTTACTTTGGCTATAGTAGTGTTAGTTATTCTTCACCGGCTCTCAAAAACTACCCCAATTCCCAGGTACCCTTAAATCTTTCTACACTTAGAAATATTCCTCTCCTCTAGATCTTCCAAGCTCTACCACCTCAGCCCTCACCAATCTCTCCTACCTCAGACCCTGAAGAGGTTATCAGCTGTAACAGTCATTTATACTTAATATATGCTTCCTTATGTATATTTATTCCATATTCTCGGATTGTAGTTACTGTTGAAGACAAGGGAAATGGTAGACACTATTTTGTAACACTACAGTGCCTAGAGCATAGATGTTCAAAGTTATAACAATAATGAAAATGGATTATGAATATATTCATATTAAATCAAAGAAGACTCAAAGATGAAAGGACAAATCAAGTCTTCTATTCGCTGTTGCTCTTCTAGGATAATTTCGTTCATACTTTTATGCTATGAGTTAATATATTGAATTTTATACTTTAATAATCATAACTTCATTTAAGATCTAAATTATGTCTTCTTTGACAATATATTAAATATGTCAACAATTCAACAATTAAATCTCAAAATATTATTTTGCCTAAAGAAATAATGTCTGTATATAGGAAATTTTGACCATAGGATGAGAAAATCCTTTAGCCTTTAAAGTAGTCCTAAGTATAAAAAATGTCCTAAAAGAGGGGTAGAGTGTAGTAAATTACAATATTTTTCCTTCTAATCTCCTAGACTTTTTAATGATTTAATATTTAAAAACTTAAAAACACTGGAGATAAGAAATAATTTCATTTAATACTTTAATGCATTTTCATTTTAATTCTAATGGCTGAGGGATAAGACCATCTGTGCTATATTAGCTGGGAGAAGGATTAAAAAAATAAAGCATTTCCTTATGTCTGACTATGCAGGTGCTATGGCTCATGCTGTGGGAGGGTAGTTAACAAAGCATTCGTTTAACTGCATAATCTATCTCTCACAGGGAAGCAAAGATTGTCTAGTGCAAGAACTTGGTTCTCTGTTCATGGTTGATGAGATTATGGCATCAAATTAAAGAAAAGGCGTCACTGGTGGCTCACATATGCCAGCTGCTGATAAGATGCTCCTTTGGTTGCACAATTTTTTTTTTTTTGCCATCTATCTTCAACAGACTTAGTTTTTTTTTTTTTTTTTTTTCAGTCACACAAGTTTTTTCGTGACTGCTTATTGGTATCTTGCATTATAGGAATGTGAAACTAAATAATTTTCCAAGGAAAATTATTGTGATATATAGATCTATATACTCATTTTATATTCAGTAATTTTCATGGATCTTTCCAATGGAGGAAAATCACAAGACCCTTGGATATCCTCCAAATGTCAATTTTAAGAGTAAAATATATGGTCAACTGAATTTTTCCTTTATTTTT
>PVKH010004489.1:0-12995 GCA_004027955.1 Chaetophractus vellerosus | reverse complement strand
AATGTCAATTTTAAGAGTAAAATATATGGTCAACTGAATTTTTCCTTTATTTTTCCATTTCTAAATGATTGCTTAGTTATTATTGTGCACTTGTAATTTGATGAAACGTTTTAGGATTAAATTCCTTTGAAAATCCTTATGAACTCAACAATATCTGGATCGTTTGTGTAACACAGATCATGTGCTTATAAAATAGGGTACGTTGCTCTAAGGAATATGTAAAGCAGATAATAGACACTTATTCTTAATTGCTCTTTTAATTATTTCGAGGTATTTTGAGGTAAAATGTTAGTAATAATATAAAAATTGAAAATTAATGCATTCCTTCAATCTCCTATGAAGGTAAACACTATTTCTCGGGATACATGGGATATATGTGGATTAAAGCAATATGTTTACTCTTATGAGAAAATAAAATAAACCATAGCTCCACCGAGCACAGCTCTATATAGAATGCTGAGAATAAAATAACAACAGAAGTTAAATATCTGACATTTATATCTCCAAGAATTGTCCAGGATTCTATGTTTTCATTTCTTTAACAAGCCCCTGATAGAATAACTGCTTAAACAAGTTGAATTAAGGAATCAAAATAAATTAATTATTCGTAAAAGTTAACACTTTTTAATTTTTTTATTTTTTATTTTTTTTAGTGCCTACTATGTTCCAGGCACTCTACTGCAAATTCAGAGATGAGTAACAAGGTCATTGTTCCATCCAGGTGCTCACAGTCTTTGGGTAGACACAGAAACATAGCAGCTGCTTTCTCTAAAATATAGTAAGATATGTAATACAAAGTCCTCTAAGAGCACAGAAGAGGAAGCATTATTTTTTCTCATAGCTACTATTGAAAATACAGAAGACATAGTTTCTTTAGACGAGTAGTCACAAATGGGAAAGCATATAGCCTGCAGGCATTGCAGGCATCCAAATGCGCCAGATGTTGTGCTAGGTAAAAATATTAGCAGCGTTTTAGCAAACATATTTCATGCTTAATTGCTTATCTCCAGCTGATTTTTGAGTGTGCAGTCATTGCTTTAAACCTTGAGTATTTTATTTAAAGTCCCAACAGAAAAGAGATTGCACACTCAAATTGGCCTAATTCAAGAATGGTTTAAAGGTGTAAGCAGGGACTAGAGGGGAAATGCCAATAACCCTCTGAAGGCCTGAAGGACTGGGAAACTGGAATGGGATAGAGATTTTTGCGTGGAGAGGACTGCATTGAGAGACACAGAAGAAACGTCGATAGCAAGAGAGACTGTTGTCTTTATCTGTACAACTGTGCTTTCAGAGGAAGAAGGGTAGGAAAAGAGTAGTGAATGCAAAGCAAAAAGTAAGGATATCTAACACAATAAGTTAAATCTAGAATTCCTTGGGGAAAAAGGAAAAATATTAACTTTCTTTCATAGAGAGGATATAATTTGGTATATAGTCTTCAAAACAAGATTGGTAAAATGTAGACTTTTATAAAACTCCAACAAAATTTACACAGTAATCTAGTATTAATATCTAGCTAAATGCTGTCATACTTTAGGAATGAAGAAGTAGAAGTAAATTGGATACACATTGAAGAAACTTTACCATATATGTTCTTCATTATTGACAATAGTTCCCTGGCACTATGGTATATATTCATAATTCAAAACCATTTTTGAATACCTACCAAGTTGTTAGCACAGAGCTAGGGCCTGGATATATACAGTAAGTCAAGCTTTGCCTTTAAGATGTTTATTACATTCTTCCTGGAAACCCTGATAATATGACTTTACCATGTTCACGATTATTATATAAGTTACAGTCTGCATTTATTTATGCATGGGGAAAAAAAGAAAGAAGTGGGAATGGCCCAGTTTCTTCATTTAGAAACTTTTTCAGTGCAAACATTTGCAAAAGGAAAAATTAAACTCCAATTTTTAATATATCAGAATATTACCTGTGTGTTTTGAATTCATTTATGAAAGGCATGTTTCTTTAACTACTTCTGATTATTTTCTAATTAAAAAAACAACTAGTTTATATCTATTTCCCCTTTACTAGTTGTACCTTAGGGTTAGACTCTAACTTTTTGGCCTAAAGCCTCTGTTAAGTGGCATGCTTTTTTTGTTTGTGTTTTTGTTTTTATTATTTAGTGCACTTCTCCAATATCCTAGGTCCAACAGTTAACACCATACTAACTACTCACTCTGCTCACCTTTGTCTAAATATAAGTTCTTCAGCTAAATTTTCTCTTGTCACTCCATTCCATGGAGGAACAAACCTCTTTTTAACACAAACTGTTGGTATAATACAAGTCTTCCTAACAGCTAACACATTTGTAAATATTTGTTTTTCTACTTGGAACAGGTTTGAATAGGTAAGGTTAAAAGTCCACATTGTGCTCATATTCCCTGTATCCCTAGTAGACCAGGCACATATTAGTCCCACATTCAATATGTGATGAAAATATGACCCCTAGCAAAGCATAGCGTCAATACCTTTAATTTAGGTTTGCCCAGGGCTATCGAATTGATTATAACATAGACCATGAGAAATGTGAGGGTCACGATTTCACCAGCCTAATTAATATTGTACTGGATATTCAAGCCAGTGCAATAAAAAGAAAAAGAAAATAAATGAAATAGTGATTAGAAAGAAAAATTAAAATTATCTTTGTACTAAATTGTTATAATTGTGTACACAGAAAATCCTAAGAAAACACCAAAAAGCTACCAGAAGTAATAATTGATCTTAGCAAGACCACTGGTTACAAGATTAAAAGAAAAAAGAAATTTTAATTCTACAAAATATTAGGTAATCTGGATATTAAAAGTAGAACAATGAACGTTCTATTGAATATTATAATGGATGGCTTACTCAGTGTAATAAAATTAGAAAAATAAATTAAATTTATAGAATAGAAAGGAAAAGTGAAAATGTCTTTATTTATAGATGACAGTATAATCTATGGAGACTATCCTAAGGTATCTAAACAAAAGCTTAGATAATAAGTATGTTTGTAAGTTTTCAAAAAACCAGGTTAATATATTTTTAAAAATAGTAATTATATAATTTAGCAGCAAACATTTGGAAAATAGAACGAAATAAAGAGTTCTATTTATGATATCATATATACGAAATGTTTAGAGTTACATTAAAAAGAAGTGTAATACTTATATACTGAAACCGACAAACCATTGTTGAGAGAGGTAAAGAAAACATGATTAAATGGAAAAAATATGCTATATTCAAGGATCAAAAACTCAACAGCGTTAGGATGTCAACTGTCTTAATTGTTCTATAATTTCAATGCCATCCCATAAAAATACCGGCATGTTTTTGCAGAAATTAACAACCTGCCTTTAATGGAATTGCAAGATACCTAACCACATAATATTGAAACAATAAGAACAATGACAAAACACCACACCAAAACGAAGTTTGGAGAATTTACACAACTTGTATCCAAGATTTATGATAGAGACACAGTAATAAAGACAGTGTCATTTTAGTGTGAGTTACATATATAAATCAATGTAACTGTTCAGGGTCCATAAATAGAACTCACAAATATATGATTGTTTTATTTTTTGATAAAGATGTTGAGGAAATTGAATGGGGATAGAACAAACTTTTCAACTAAATGTTCCAAAGAGCAACTGAATAATCATATGGAAAAAAATAACATGAATTTCAATTATCACCTCAAGCTACACACAAAGATGAACTTGAAATGCATCATAAAACTAATAATAGAGCAAAAGCTGTATATCTTTTAGAATAAAGCTTAAGAGAACTGATATGTGATGGCGTGGTAGACAAGATTTTTTAGGTAGCAAAACAAGCATAAACCAAAATGAAGAGGGTGAGACAGAGAAAGAATTTTGGATTTCATAAAGATTAAAAATTTCTGCTTGAAAGATATGTCTATGACATCTTTGGATGTCATAAAAGTTTATGTTCAAACAAAATCTGTGGCAGAAATGTGTGGAGAGGCTTTATTAATAATCATCCTCACCTGGAAATAACCTGTATGTGCTTCAACTGGTAAAAGGATAAATGTACTGTGGTATGTCCACATTGTGGAATACTAGGCAGTAACAAAAACTTTTTGACTATCAATACATGTACACAGAATGGGTAAGTCTCAGATACATTTTGGTGAGCAACAGTAACCAGACACAATAAAATACTATACTGTTCCATTTTAATGAGCCATTAGAAAAGACAGATATAAATTATAGTGACATAAAGCAGATCTATGACTACTTGAGGCTAGGCAAGGCGGTCTTGACTGGAATGGAAACAAGGAAGGTTTTGGGGTTAAAGCCATGTTCTGTATCTGTTTTGTGATTCTGGTTATGCCTGTATAAAATTTTGTTAATACCCGACACAATCTATAATTTAAAATTGTGCATTTTATTGTAATATAAAGTAAATATCAAAGTTCATTAAAACAGGTTTGCAGATATTTTAAGCAGTGAATTAAAATATACAGGGATATATTTCTCTGACTGGAGCACTAGAATAATTCTTGCGTGATATGTACTTAAAGGAATGCTTTTGACCATTATAATTAATTTTTGTAGGGGCAATCCTGGCCACCTCTTTAATGTTAGTCCAATAACAACTAATATATTATTAAATAGTTTGGGTGGAACAAATAGCATAATACCCATTAAATATTTTGAAATGTATTCAGAGCAATAAATATAATATTTTATTATTTAATGCCCTTGAATTTCTTCTGAAAACAATGCCTGAATTTCTTTTTTACAAATGAATTTATTTTGAAGCCTTAAGCCATGTATTCATATGTAACCTACATAGAGAGTGTAGGAAATTGAATCAATCCCATAGTCAATGATAAATTTGAATAGTATATGAATGAGCCATTAGCGTGACATTGACTTTTGACAATAAATTATTCTCAGCAACAATAAGCATGTCTCCAATAAACAAAAAACTTTTTTCACTCCTACATTTAGACTGCTATCATTTGAAGGGAAAGGGATTACATATGAAAAGTCTTATTTTTCACTGCCCTTTCATCACTTTGTAAGTAAATACTAACACAGTTATTTCTAATTAGTCCTTTGATCCCAGCACTAAAAAAGAGCTCCAAATAGGTAAGAGGGTTCTCCCTAAGGCTTTATAGGAATGCCTAAAAGCAATTAACAGGGAATGGGACATGATCATGAAAAAGGAATAGGCAGAACAATCTCTTGACATGCAGTGGTATGGGAATACTCCATTCTCATACCCACCAGAATAGAAAGACATCTTAACATGTGGGCATAAAGTAGTTTTCAGAAGCCAATTTAATCTGTCGAAGAATTAGGATTAGACAAAGTTTATTTTGTATCTGTATAAGAAAGCTTTAATGCAAACCTGGAAAAACATCAAACTGATTTTTAGTAATTTACCTTGAATACACTGCAGTTATTTAAAGCAATACCATAAAGTAAAGCATCTAACAACAAAAATTTTCAATGTTTAGAATCCAATCCAAGATTATCAGACATGAAGGGGCCAGAAAAATCTTACCTGTATTAATAGCGGAAAATACATTCTAGAAAAAGATCTGAAAGTGACAAAGATGATAAAATTGTGGTCTAAGGCATTAAAAAAAACTCTTATAAATGTACTCATATTAAATAATGTAGAATAAAGCATGGACATGATAAGGAAAGAAACAGATTAGTAATTAAACTCCAATTCATGAAAAATACAATGTCTGAGATGAAGAATATGGTGGATACAGTTAATAGAAGATAAAACATTGTAAAAAAAAAAATCACACCCTTTGCAACCAGATGGTGGAGATGGAATGGGAGAGAGCTGGAGAAAACAAACTTTAAGCCTGTGTGTAAAGAGCTGGACAACCACTGAAGTGGTTCACATATGAGACTGACCAGAAACAATACAGGAAACCTTTGATTCATAAAGGTAGTAATAAATACAGTGTGTATTACTATTTGGGTTTCATATTTTGCTGGATAGCAATCAGCAAAGAAGAAAAAAATAACAGTACAAAGCATTAGAAAACTAAATTTAAATTTGAGCCTTGCAAAGAAAATTGGAACGGATGTTCATTATGAAAATAAAGAGATTGAAAATTTATAGGGAAATGAAAATTCATGACATAATATGTATTAGATAATCACAGGATCTCTTTAAAAAAACTTAGATTACCCATAAAATGAGAGAAATCTCATTAATTTAGATTAAACTGGGAGAAGAACATTGGACATAAGTTCTTATGTCTTAAGTTCTTATGTCTTATTGGACATAAGTTCAATGTTTATATCCTTACTTATATGTCACATTAATTTAAGTACATATTTCAAGAGAAAATAGCTGAAAAAGTGCTGTCAAATGGCAAATGTATCTACATTTTATTGAATAAATTTGGATAATCAGGAATAGCAAGCAAATTATATGTTACTAATATGTTTTATCGTGTTCAGGAGCAATGATCTACTGGAATTTACATTGGAATACATTTAGAATTTATTCTGTAGAGTCAAGAATTTTCCTATGCCAAGGATATAATCCAAATTTCTCATCATAGGGAGAATTAGGGAAATTTAAACTTGAATGATAGAAAGGAGATAGATGTTGGTATTATGTGATAAGGACTTCAAAACAGATATCATTAAAAAAGGCTCCAACAAGAAATTGCAATCTTGAAATAAGTGGGAAAAGGCAAAAATTTCAGTAAACCAATAGAATATATGAAAAAGAAAACTCAAAATAGAAATTATAGAACTGAAAAATGTAACTGGATTTTTAATATTTTAAAAAATTCACTAGATGTGACAAATAGAAATATGGACTTCATAGAGAATAAAATCAGTGAACTTGAAAACACATTAATAAAAGATTATCTGTATAGAACAATGTAGAGAAAATAGTCTGAAAATATTGAACTGAAGAAAAGATCTTATACTCATCTCATCAGAACTCCACAAGAAGAACATAAACAATGTGGACAGAAAAGTTACATATATATATTTGAAAAATAACTTTCTAAATTTGATGAAAGACAGATACAAAAATCCCTGAGAAAAACTCTAATATATAATAACCAAATAAATCTACAGTCAGAGGCATCATAATTACATTTCTGAAAATGAGAGATTAAGACTTAAAAGCAGCCATAGACAAATGTTGCATTTAACTGAACAATTCAAATGACAGCACATTTTTCATCCAAAACTATGAAGGCCAGAAGGCAGAAAACTATTGAAGAGTTGAAAGAAAAGTATTATCAACCCAGGATTTTTCTCTAGCAATACTACCCTGCAGGAATAAAGGCAAAATAAAGACACCGTTACATGAAAGAAACTAAGAAAATTTGTCACCAGCAGACCACCTCTAGATCAGGGTTTTTAACAAGGGGTCTGTGAGCTTGAATTGAAATTAAAAAAAAAAAACGTTATTCTTGAGGGGACCTGTTGGTGCGGGTGTGATTTATTTATTAAATAATATACAGTATGGTGTGGACTTAGTAAGGGGCCCGTGGTTTTCCTGACTGACAAAGGAGTCCGTGGGAAAAAAAAAAGGTTAAGAACTCCTGCAGTACATGAACTCCTAAATGAAGGAGATCAGATATAAATGAAAAATACCAGAAGGAAAATTGAAATTACAGAAATAAAGAAAAAATTATTGGAAAGCTTCAGTATATGGGTAAATAAAAGTCTATTATCCTCTCACATTTTTAGAATTATGACTAATGGTCAAAAGCCCTTGGAGAGTTGACCAGACTCTGCACACAATGTACGTACAAGTAACATTTAAGACTACTATATCTTAAAGGTGGAAAGCTAAAGGATTTAAAATGATATAAGATTCCTGTATTCCACTTGAAGTGGTATAATGTTGCTAAATCTAGACTGGGATAGTTAGGTATGTGTTCTGTAATCTTCAGAGACACCACTAAGCAAACTATACAAAATATTAAACAAAAAGCATTACAGATGAAAATATGAAAAGTATAACAAGGGTCTAGTAGCCCACAAGTGGAGAGGAAAGAGAAAACAGAGGAATGAAAAATACAGGGAACAATCAGAAAATATACAATAAAATGGCAGGTAACTCTTAACATATTAATAATTACATTAAATATAAAAGGTTTTAACATAACAATTAAATGATGGAGATTTTCATAATTGTTTAATAAACATGACCCAACTGTATATTGTTTATAAGAAGTTTACTTTAAATATGTTAAAAGTGAATAATAAGAAGAGTATATATTCTTCATTTGACTTATGTATGAAAAGGTCAAATGAAAGTTGTGGTGGCCATATCAATATTGGATGACGTTTACTTTATAAATATATGTTCAAAATTTTGCTAGGTAACTTTTTATTAAACAAAATTCTCATAATTTGATTCAACACTAACAGGAAGACAAAAAATTTTTAATGTGGAATCAATGACATTTGTCTTTTATTTACAGAGTGTCTTACAATTAAATAACTTAAAATATAATATTATCTTCTCCAAAGGATGACATATCCAATTCCTCTAATATTTGAAATTTATTTGGGAGCATAACCAGAACACTATATATTAGTCCATTTTGTATTTGTAAAAGATGAGTCTATAGGAAAATTCTTAACTCTCCTGAAGAATTTCTAAATGTATTACATTGTAAATTTCAGTAATTCATTGCTCCTGAAAACCATAAATCATATTAGTAACATGATTTGCTTGCTAATCTGATAAATCAAATGTATTTAATAAAATACAGTTAGATCTGCTATTTGACAGCACTCTTTCTACTATTTTCTCTTACATTATATACTTAAATTAATATGACATATTGACATAAATAAGAGTATAAATATCATTGGCATAAATTCCAATGTTCTTCACTCAGTTTCATTTAAATTAATGATGTTTCTCTCACTTAAGGGGTAATCTAAGTTTTTTAAGAGATTATATAAATACATAAAAAATAAGGCTATTTTTAACCATTTTATTGTAGTCATCACTGAAATAAGAATCTTTATCCTGGCCAATACAACTGAACTCAATTTCCTTATTTATCTGGTATTCCTCAAAGTCATTATCAATTGCTTGTCCTAGAAATTAAGGAAGAACACAGAATTTGACAATGGATCTCATGCAAATATATGAAATACTAGACAATCTCTCTGGATTCAATTATATCATTCATATGGTTTGTCACTTTGATATTATTGATGAATTCCAAAAAAGAAGTACTGGTTATCTTTGTGAACGGGTCTGTTCCTCTGGGCTTGGGATATCCATTGAGTGTATTAAATTCAGAGGTTTCACTTTTCTTGATTAAATTAAGGTTAGGGTTTTGATTCTGCCACATTAGTAGGATGTTGAGTCCTTGCCCCTTTGGTGGGTGGACACTCTCACAGAAAACAACACCACAGACAAGAGAGCTGAGTTTTGATGCTGGAGCCCCAGGGAGAGAGCCAGGCCATTCACCCAATAGTTTACAGGTGGCCTTGTGGAGAGCAGATAAGCTGAGCCCAGAACAAGGTGAGCCCCTGGAAGAGACATGAGCCTTATACTAGCCTATGCAGAGATACAAAGAAGCTGGTACCATGGAACCTTAAGTGGAAGAAGAAGGCTGAACCATTGCAGAGATCAGTAGCCAACCATCTTGCTCCAACATGTGGCAACAGACTTTGGTGAGGGAAGTAACTTACTCTTTATGGCTTTGTGATTGTAAGCTTCTACCCCAAATAAATACACTTCATTAAAGCCAACAGATTTCTGGTACTTTGCATCAGCACCCCTTTGACTGACTAATACATCTGGGTTTGGATCAAATGACTTCTAAGGCAATGACCTTCAGATCTCTACATGTGTAGGAGTTCGGCATTATTTATGAATTCCAAAAATAGATATTGGATTATGTTTATATACTGGTCTGTTCTTCTGGGTGTATTGAATTGTATTAACTTCAGAGGTTCCACTTTTACTTGATTAAATTAAGATCAGGACTTTGTGCCCTGACATTGAGTCCCTGCTGCCTTGGTGGGTGGGGACTCATAGAGAAACCACTCCACAGAGAAGGGAGGTTGGAGTTTAATGCTGAAACCCCAGAAAGTAAAGGCACAAAGAAGCAGATACATGAAGAAAGAGAGAAGATTCCATTAGACCCCGCAGAGGCCCCAGGAAGAGAGACGAGCATTTGCCTGATAGTTTACAGCTGGCCTTGTGAAGAGAGCAGAGCAGCTGAGTCCAGAGAGAAATAAGCTCTGGGTGAAAGATGAGACTTACCCCAGGCTACAGCTAATATTGGAAGAAGCTGGGACCATGGAGCCTTAACAGGAAGAGGAAGACTGAACCCTTGCAGACATCAGTAGCCATCTTGCTCCAACACGTGGTGGCAACAGACTTTGGTGAGGGAAGTAATTTACTCTTTATGGCCTTGCAACTGTAAGATTCTACCCCAAATAAATAAATATACTTTGTAAAAGCCAACAGATTTCTGGTAGTTTGCATCAGCACCCCTTTGGCTGATTAATAAAATATGCATAGGAATCTCCTTATTCTTATTAAAAAATCAATATTCAAAGGTATATGGCACAAGGATGTCATAATTTATTTAGTACATGGTAATTTCTCTCTACCTGAATTTTTTAAAAAATCACATATTACTCTAACAGAGTTGATATGAACAAGATTATAAAGATTTGGTATTATTGTATGAAATACGTGAACATTTTTTGCAATGAAATAAATTATCTATGTAATTTATGATTCTTTAATGATTTAAATATTTTTTAGGTGATAGCAGCCCTATTTGGACAAAATAATGGTTTGTTTCTCTCTTTTTTGAAAAATATATGAGTTAGGCATTTAATAGCAAGCCAATCTGTTATTTTGATTTCCATTGTACTTAAAATGGAAATTGTACTTCAATCTTCAGTTTCACTTCATGCTTTATGATGGTCACTGTAGTTCTAACCCTTATATCTGCAAGGTAGTAGGAAGTATTGTCAGGGAGTAGAAGAAAGACAGGAAGATTAAAATGCATCTTTATGGATATCAGTCCTGTGCAAAATTTCCAGAAAACCTCAACAATCAAATTCTGCTTATATTTTCTTGGCCAGAACATAGTGTCATGATGTCATCTATCTTAAAGAGAGAATAAAAGATGTACATATTATTTGGGGTCATAGTTATTGCATAAAATAGGGATGCTAAGGAAAAGAGGAGAGTTGAAATTTGGTAGACAGTTACTAGTCCCTAACAAGATGCACAACCCTAAAATAAAGGTGTTTGCATAACTAAAATATTCCATGATTTTGATACTGAAATATGACAATTTCTATTCATACATGTAATGAGGTTGTAGAATGATTTTTTCAAGGAGATATATAATTTTTATCATGTTAATCCTATTTGCTTTTCTACTGATCTTTTTCCTTCTGTTTTAGCATATGTTAAGCTGGATGAATTTAGTAAATTGCATTTTTTATCAATGACACTAACACATTCCTGCAATACTAAGATAAAATTCAAGCATTAAGAACCAAATAGAATTTTAAAATAATGTATAATAAAAGTGTTTTTACTCCATGTTTAAATAGATTGACATAATTCCATAGATGCCAATGAAATTGTGAAAGTCCAGGCCAAAAATATTATATGCAAGTAAGGCTACATTGTCATTGATGAAATTCTTTGATGTAGCTTGTTGAAAATTAGTTATTCTTTCTTAAAAATCTTACACTAGCAAAATTTGTTGACCACAATGCATAAATCCATAAGCTATGTATATTGACACTTGCTTTAAGTTTCTTAAAAAAAGAAAATTAGATACTGAAAACAAATGTGCAAAAAAAAAAGTATAGTATTTAAAATATAGAAAATGCAATGTAGAAAAGTACCAAGTGTTTACATTCCTAGGATGCTAATACATTACAACTTCTACAATCCAGGAGAGTCAAAGATAGAAATTTACAATTCTTTTAATTCAGTTTATTTAGACTTATTTAGCACAGTTTGATACATTATCCTTCAATTTGTAAATTATTGTGGAGACAATAGAATGGAAAGAAAATATTTTTGTGTTAAGAGATATACTAAAGTGATTGTATCACATATACATATGCACCCAGATATAAAAATATATATATATATGTTTCCAGTCTTTTATATAAGACCACATTCTATAATTTGTAACTTTAATCAAAATTTAAAAAACGGGGGGCCGGCTCAATAGCCCAGTAGATAGGGCGCTGGCATACCACATGGGAGGCCCCGGGTTCGGTTCCCGGGGACCTCTCCTAGAAGGCAGACTGCCTTGAGAATGGCAAGCTGCCATGGGCGGGCCAGAGCCGCCATGAGCAGGGCAAAAAGCTGCCACAGACAGGGCAAAAAAGCCGCCACGGGCAGGGCAGGTCGCCCGCGAATGGAGCGCAGCCAGCCACCCGCGAACTGAGAGCCAGCCGTGAATGGAAGCAGAAGCCGCCCACAAGCGGGGAAAGCCACGCCTGCGCAGTGACCGGTCTCGGCGCGTCACCACAGCGGGGGGGAGGGGAGATATGTAATAAAATAAATAAATCTTTAAAAAAAAATTAAAAAAAACGGGAGTTAATTTGGACAGTGAGAATTCAATACATATATAAAATTGAAGTGTTTTTTACTCTAGCAGTTTTGTAAAATTAGGGATTCTCCTGCCTTTAGTTTCTTGTATACCATATTTTCTCAGGCATTCTTCCAGTGGAAAGAGCTTATCCTAGTACATATTAATCACAGAGAGTTATAAAACATTACCATCCTTTGGTGGTCATTCTTGAGACCTGATATTTGACAAGATAGAGAAATTTATGGATAATCATGACATTTGAATGTTATAGGGAATCCACATTTTATTCCACATCTCTGGTGTGATTTCCTTTCCTCTTCATAAGTCTATATCTCAAATAGTTATGTTGGGACATTATTTGAAAATAGAACTAGAGCTATTCTGTGAGCTTTCCTGGATTTAAATTAGCTAGTGTGTTGTCTTAAAA
>PVKH010004488.1:0-23337 GCA_004027955.1 Chaetophractus vellerosus | reverse complement strand
TTTCATCAGTATAGAAACCTGTTTGATTTGGTTGTGCGGATCATTCATTTATATCTTTTAGACACCAACAGAAATTGACGGTAGTATCTGAAGCTGCATCTACTTTTGTGAAAACGCCTGTTGTAGTGTAACTCGATGAATTTAGCAAAGGCCACACCGCCTTCCAGTCGCCTCCGCGCCCCCATTGTCCTCCCTAAGGCCCCGCCGAGATATAGCAGCGGGTTCTTTTAACAAATCCCAGGTTCCTTTAGACCTTGGAGACGTTCTGGCGTTTTAAGGAGAAGAGAGTAGTCTCCTGACACTGACATGTTCCTGCTAAACGTGTCAGAAGTTCTGTTTCCATCATCAGTGATGGGCTTTGACGTGTTCGGTGTTAAACCCATCAGAGGCAGACGGTGGCAGGGTTTAACTACCTGAAAAAGCCTATGATTAAAAAGAAAAATGAGTTTGTTGAGGTTTCGATGAAATGCCCTTTAGTCAGTCATGGAAACAGGAGTGATGGTATGAAAGTGATGAGTCTTTATTGTGTCATTATACCAGGCAGTCAGATAATTTCCTTTTCTTTTCTTTATTGTTTGCTGTGTGAGAGATTTCCTCCCTCCCATCCCTGCTGCTTGGCTCCAAAGGCTCTGCCGATCTACAATGACAATTGTGTGCTTAGAATAATGTATGACTGTCCAAGAAACTGCTTGGAAAGAGATCAGATTTCATGTTTCTTAGAATTATTTCCCCATACTAATTTTTCTTTGTTTTACTTCATGTTACGTGTTTTTAAAATTACTTAAAACATAAAAGGATGCCATTACAATTCTTGTCCCCAGATGTTTAGTTTGGCCGCTGGTAGAAGGCCTCAATTGCAGGCTGAAGTGCCAGCAGCTCAAGCTGAAAACGAGACAGGGGTGGGTATGCTTGAGATTCGAATTCAGAAGAAGTGCTTATATTTTCCCAAGGGCCTTATTAACCAGACTACAGGCCCCGAACGTTCGGACCAACACATCTTAACAGACTGTTTTTTGTTTTGTAGAGTTTCATCTTTATATAACCTTATCTTCCCTTTGGACTGCCCTTTAAGCCAATTTGAAAAGTTTAACAGTAGATCCTTATCAAGTTTGTGGTAGTGTTTTCATCCTATATCCACACAATAGAATTTTGATATTTTCAAAATTAGAAACAAATGCCCATCAATTATGAGCCTGTTTAAGTGAATTATGTTACAACAGTGCATCCATTAAAAATAGCAATTATCTGAATTTGGTGATATGGACGATCTTCTCCAGGACTTATTTTTTTTTACATTTTCAAAAAATGTTAAATATTTATGGATTCATTTACAAATAACAGTACTTTCTGAAACAAATTTACTGTTTCATAGTTTTGCAAACATCTTTAATGTCTGACTCTCCCACACTTTGTATTAGTCATTAGAGGACTCTCTCAGATGGACTTCCAGGACTTATTTTTAAACTAACAAAAGAGGCAGATTGCAAAAGCTCCTTAAGTCATATGAGCCTGTATATTCAACTATATTTTGCTATATAACTGTGTAGTATGTATAGAAAAAATATATTGAAATAAGCAGAACTCAAAGCTGATAAGTCTTTGGGTGGTAGAATTAGGAGAGATTTTGCTTTTTGCTTTGGTATGCCTTTGTTTAAATATATGATATATTACGACTTATCTTAAAATATTAGGCTGTTGTATTCTCTTGTGTTCATTGTTTATATATCCAACATTGGAACTTTTTCCCTTTAAATGTAAGAAGTGCAGTCAGAATCCTCTCCAGAGGTTTGGCTAGCACGGTATACAGGTTGGACTTGGAGTGGATCCGACAGGGGTGGGTTGACTGGAAGTTTGGTTTCCCACCTCACCCCTGCCATGCTTAGGGGCGGGTGCTGACCAGTGCCAAGACTGACAGTGGCGGCAACGTCAGGGATGTTCTTTAGCGCCGTTTCTTACGCATTCGGCTGGGTCTGTTTTGTGGCTTTTAGAGGATTAGAGAAACAGTTACATTGGGGCTTTAGGAGCATTTTCACATTATTCGATTCAATGAGCAAGATAAATGCAAAGAAGCAAGAACAGGATTTAGGTAAAGTTGTTAGGAGAAGATGCGTGCATGCTCCTGGCTCTCTGTGATTTCTGCTTGGTATCAGCCACCGGGGACAGAAACGCGTGTGTAGGCAAGGGTGTGTTTTTTGGGGAGACAGAATGATATGTTTTTGAGTTGAAAGAAGCTTTTCTATCATTTTAAGAAGAAAAATAAGTCCAATTGCAAATGGTTTGTTGAAAATTAACCTAATATGGAAAGTAATTTCTCTCAAATATATCATCTCCTTCATTATTTGCTCGGTTTTCCATATATTTTATTTTGCAATCTTTTTCTTACTTTTTGAGTCCCTTAAAGATGTAAGTTGTTCCTCTGGACCACAATTCCGAGACTGATATTACTTCCTATAATTTAGGTGACTATTGATTTACTTCGACAGTCACTTGAACTAGAGATAGGATTAACATCCTCAGAAAATTGAGGCTGCAAAGAAATTGTACCTCGTTAGGGCCTGTGACAGTCGGTATTTTCCAAAAATGGCCACAGCAGTGTTTCCAGTCCCGGCGTTTCTTGCCACGCCCATCAATAAGCAGAGTCTGTTTCCTCACCCCACGAATCTGGGGCGGAACCTTGTGGAGGTGACACTGTGACTCTGAGGCTCGGTCATCGGAGGCGGTGAGGCTTCCACCCATCCCGTTTTCTCTTGAACACTCAGCTTTGGAACGCAGCCACTATGCCGTGATGAAATTCAAACCAGCCTGTGTGGGAGGGACCGCGTGGAGCAGAGCTGAGGCCTCCAGCAGGCAACGGCCTCGCACAGCCAGTGCCAGCCGATTCCCAAGCCCCGTGAGGCAGAGGCAGGCTCTCCCAGCTGTGCTGTCTCCAAATTCCTAACCCAGAGAGTCCATGAAATCAATGGCCATTTTACACCCTTGAGTTCTGGGGTCGTATGTTTTGTAAGCTGTAGTCACCGGCTACTCAGAGACGGAGGAGGAAGTCTCTCAGACAAGGACAGGATTCTTTCTGAGAGATAATTTAATATGTGCATGGTGTGGCTTGGGCTCAGTGATTTCTCAAAAGGCATGTGGAGCTAATATTTTATTGACCTGCGCCGAGATGAAGGACCAGGAAACTAGTTAATCAAAAAGCTGCTGAAGCAAGCAGAGCTCTTGATCCAGAGACCACTGGAACGGGTGTCCCTTAGGTCAGGCAAGCACTTGCGGGGTTTCCAGGCTCTGTCAGGATAGAGTCCTGTGTGCTTTTCAGAGAGATTTCAACAGGTCCTTACCTGATTCTTCCATTTTCACAAGCACAAAATTGGCAACATTGTAAAAACTAGGCTCAAACACTCACTGCATTAAATGGAGCCTCAATAAATGAGAATTCTCTGACAGAAATTAAGAAACTACAGGTTTTCTAGTTTTATTGCTTTATTATAAATTTCAAACTGTATATAATGTTCCAATAATTGTTAAATTCTTGTTAAATTACTAGTTCCCTTTTGTCACTCCATTCATATTATCAATGTACCATAAAAATAGCTGGAATCTAGGAGTAGATGTGGCTTAAGCAGTTGAGCACCCGCCTCCCACACGGGAGGTCCCAGGTTCGGTTCCTGGTGCCTCCTAAAGGAAAAAAAAAGAGCAGACAGTGAACAAAAACCATGAGCAAACAGACATGGGAGCCAAAAAAGAAAAAGAAAATTTTTTTAAATTGAAAATTAAAATAACTGGAATCTGCCACCCATTATTTAGTGATACAAACATCTATTTCAAGTGATATTGTATTTTATTAATAGATGATATAAATTTAAAGTGCCATCATTAGCATATTTAGTATAAAATAATTGGCAGTTTCTTTTAATATTTTTAAATCCTTTGCATACATTATATTTTTTGAAGGCAAAAATACCATTTTTCTTTTGGAAAGTTTGAAAATGTATAATGATTTTTTTTTTTTTAAATACAGTCAGTGGTGTGAAAGAAAAAATAATTTAGTGCTTCTTCTATTTTTGTTTTTTATTTATTCAATAAACTCAGCAAACGTTTAGTCAGCCCCTACTATGTGCCAGGTACTGCTCTAACCTTGGAGATACAGCAGTTAATGAATCAAGATCCTTGTGCTCTGGGGTTTTCTCAGGGAGCTCACGTTGCGCTTGGGCGTGGGAGCCCCGCGCGGCGAGGCAGGAGTGGGCGGTGCGAGTGGGCGAAGAGCGCGGGCAGCGCCAGTGCCGGCTGCGGTTGTCCCTGGGGAAAGCGGGGGTGGTAGCGCTGTCTAGAAGGACCCTCCAGCCAGAGGCCCGCCTGCTGGCGGGGAGAACTGGGCGCCCCTGAGGAAGCGGTAGCAGCGTGGCTGCAGCCGGGGGGGGCCGGGGGTCCGCGGGCGCCCTGCATTGTCGCGGGATTCTCTGTAAACGCCTCTTACAAGAAGCGCCGCTTAGACAGATTACATGATTACCTTATCGAACAGTGCTGCTTGTCTGGTGAAATGTACACTTACAAATGGGCAATCCTTAATTAGCATAGTAACTGATCTCATCTTTGAAGGGACTTGAAAAAATAATATATAATCTCTAGAAAAGATCATGTCACAGCAATTCTTTTAAGTTTTTAAACCTACATATATGTATGTCAAAGAAATAAGATATGATCAGTAAGACTTTAAAATTATACTTAAAGCATAAAACATGGATAAAACTGTGAGGGGGAAGTGGGAAGGGTATAAAAGTTTAAACAAAGACGGCACAATGTAAAATTTCCAAATTTTAAGGAAGAGTAGGTTATAAGTGTTTTACATAAATGATGATGGGGAATACATAGGATATATATAAAATGGAACTGTTGTGTCTGTAATGTTAACGGTTATTAACACTATAACACTGGAAATCCCATCCTTTATAATTGTGAAACTGAAAAATGTGTAACGGGGCACACAGGAACAAAAAAAGTTGAAGTTCACCAAATTAAGCAATTTTGAGAAAAAGTATCATGAATTTATAATCATTGATGTGTAGTTTTACTCTCTTCCATGGTGACAGTGTAGCTCTAACCTTTATCAGCTATTAGGAAAATGGGAATCATTGGTCGTATGTATATCCAGGAAAAGGATATTGGGATGGTAAATATAAGTTCTATTTGAAGAATTGCTCAAAGCGTCCCATCATTCATTCAACAAAACTTTATGAAATGCCTACCAAGAAGGAGGTAACACTATTATTATTTACTTGTGGGGTCAGATTTGGACACATTTGATTGGTTATGGTAGCCTCAGTGCCATATGTGATCTAGGAAATCAGTGCGTTTCTTTTTTTTTTTTTAATATTTATTTTATTTTTATTTATTTATCCCCCCTTGCTGGTTGTGCTTGCTGTGCCCATTTGCTGTGCGTTTTTCTGTGTCTGCTTGTCTCCGTTTGTTGGTTCATCTTGCTGCCTGCGCCAGCCTATCGTGCCGCGTGGGCCATCAGCTCGCCGCGCGGGCTGGCTTGCCTCCCCCAGGGTTCGAGTCCCGGGGCCTCCCATGTGGTAAACGGGAGCCCAACCACTGGAGCCACATCCGCTTCCCAGTGCATTTCTTTAATACTCATTATGCTTAATTTATAAGCAGAATGGTTGACTACGTGATGCTTTAATCAAGTTACCTGCTTCTTTTTTCCTTAGAGAAGTTGTACGTTACAGAAAGATCATGCAGAAAATACAGAGTTCCCATATATCTACTCCCATTTTTACCATTTTACACTAGTATAGCACATTTGTTACAGTTTATGAGTGAATATTATAATTGTACGATTATAGTCCATAGTTAAGCTTACGGTTCACTGTGTTGTGCAGTCCTGTGGTTATTTTTTAAATTTTTATTCTAGCAGCATATATGCCACATAAAATTTCCCCTTTCTACTCATAGCATAATTCTATTTAAACATATTTTCATTGAGTCTTTTCCATTTTTTAATATTTGCATAATTGTGCCTCGCTTATTCATATTCAATCAAATTCACTGATAATAAGGCACCTGCTGTCTCCTAATTAGGGCCAAGTTGCCAAAGCAGATGATGTTTTACAGTAAATCTGTTCATTTTCCATCAATAGTTTGTTTGCCTGTAAAATATATGGTATATTTTGAAGATTTTTGTGGTTTTGTTCATTTATTGAGTAATTTATCATTCAATTTACCAATAAGTTAGTCTTAAAGTGTATTTTATTGGTAGCTATTGTTTTGGTATTTAATTGTCTAATAAATACATTTTTCAACTCTGATTTTTCTGCATTAGCAAAGATTCTTTTGATGTGCGTGTAATTAAAAAGTATGTAGCTCTCTTTATAAGAACTGAAGAATGCAGAAAAGCGTTGCTGGAAGGGCCCTTAGCATTTGTTGGTTGAGCTCTCCTCTCTTGCCCTTTGTGGTCAAAGCAGCAGAGTAATGAGAACCAGATTATAAAATGTTAATTTGCTATGATTGTTTTTCAAGCTTTATTTGAAGGGTGTTGCCTTAGCATTTCTAATAGCTTCACTCTTTGATTTGGGCAACTGCAGTGATTTATAGTCTTTGTTTTCATGTGGGTGTTTAGGAACAATCTTCTCGACCAGTGTTTTTGTTCTGAAGAGTCTTGTGTGATGTTGCTCATTCTTCATACCAACTTACAGTTGATTTAGAACAAAACCTCTCCGCAAACACTGTGTTCATTAAATCCTCATCTTCCGTCGTGAAGCTTCACGCACTAGTTCACTGTGGCAGTGTGAGCTGAGCCTCTGGACCCAGGAGCTCACATGTTCTAGATGGGGTTTCCCTGGGTCCTCAGACAAGGAGGGAGGGATGATCATAATTAGTATCTGCTTTCCATTCTGCTTCCGAGACGTCCTCTGAAAATATTCAGTGGCCCTGAGGAAATGACGACATGAAGGCCGAGTCCTAAAGCGACGCTGCACACGTTTTGCAAACGGCCCAACAGCGGGATGAGGGCGGGAGCACAGGACACGCTGGTCAGCTCTGCCCTCTGTGACGCCGTCCACCGTGTGGTCGCCGCGCCCCACGGCCGCCATCAGATTGAGCACGCGGCCCCAGGACACAGGTCGGAACCTGTGCCAGGCTTAGCTGAGCAAGACTCAAACCCGTGTTTCCGGAGCGGGGACTGTCTGGCCCGCCCGGGAGGGAGCGCCCTCGGGGTCTCCGAGCGTGCGGGCTGCACTTGCTGACAGCCGCCTCTGCAGGCGTGGGGAGGTGGGCCTCACGGCCTGCACACCCCCTGTTCCGCCTCTGACGACCCAGGCAAGGCCGAGCACGGAAGCCCCCCGTCACCAAAAAGACGCTGCTTTCTGGTGACGTTTTTATTTTTGCGTGAGCTCACTGTAAGTTTAAAAGTGAACTTCACTGCTTTCTTTAATGAAGTGAGAAGCTGCAGCGTAAGACCTTTTGGCTGCTGTGTTTTCAAAGGAAAATAGGTAGGAACTCTAAGTGTTCAGAGAGAATGACTCGATTTTCAGTTTGGCATGGTTACATTTAACTGGTTTTTAATATCTATGCTTATATTTGGTGTAGCAGCTTGGTATTTCCTGAAGACTTTAAACCTCATAGGGTCTCTTATTTAGAGCAATCTGGAAATAAATCAGCCAACCTGTCTTTCTTCACTGTATATTACATCCAGACGTAGTGCTATCTGTATAGTAAATGAGGTGGCGAGTCATTTGTGTAAGTCGTAGCCATTGGAATTTCCATATGATCATGGTCCTCCTTGAATTCACCACACACCATTTAGATTACCTGGCCCTCCCAGTCCCTTGGATCGTGTCATTTGTTTATACTGAAACAGAAGAAAAAGCATGTCAGTGTGGTGGCTGCACTGCCCGGCGAGCTGGGTTCTTGGTGCACTACCCTGTGCGGCAGAGAAAAAGCGTCTCTTGTATCTGTAACTAAAAAAAAACAAAGAAAGCTGTTCCCCCAAGAGCTCCAACGCATTTGTAATGATGCCTAGGAAAGATGAGTTAGAATAACTTTTTCAAAATGTTCCTCTGAACTTTTTCACCTGTAAAATATGCGGAGTTAATTTTAAATGGGAGATATAAATTGAGATAACATCTTAGAATGCAGAAACATGGCAAAGAGGCTCTTCTGTAGGAATTCTGCTTTACCACCATTTGCTTGGGATTCATAAACAGTAAATGTTACTTAGCAGACAAGAAAAGAGAATGACTGACATAGAAACAAGTTTATGCAATAGTTTATATGTAAGCTTCAGGAATGCCTCTTCATTATAGACCACTAATTTACGGAATTTTTAGCTAAAATGCCACCAGTTCTGCTTTGCAAATAAATGCTCCCCAGATTTTAAAAGACAGGGACAGATGGATGGTTGGCATTTCCTTGTTTTCATTTGCTTACTGAATTGTCCAATTTTATGGAGAAGTCTTTTAGCATTAACATTGTAGAATGGCATAGGAACACTTTTCATCTTAATTTGAGAAATATAGACTATGAATAAGAATATGAGTCTTTGAATCATATTTCCTGGATTCAAACCAAGTGTTGCTATTTATTAGATGCAAGTACTCTAACCACTCTGGGCCACATTGGTTTCATCTATAAAAAGGCAATAAAAATAATGCCAGGGCCGGCTCGATAGCCCAGTGGATAGGGCGCCGGCATACCACATGGGAGGCCCCGGGTTCGATTCCCGGGGACCTCTCCTAGCGGGCAGACCGCCATGGGCGGGCCGGAGCCGCCGTGGGCAGGGCAAGAAGGTGCCACGGACATGGCAAGAGCCGCCACGGGCAGGGCAGGTCACCCGCGGATGGAGCGCAGCCAGCCACCCGCGAACTGAAAGCCGGCCGTGAACAGACGCAGAAGCCGCCCACAAGCGGGGAAAGCCGCGCCTGCGCAGTGACCACTCTCGGCGCATCGCCACAGCGGGGGGAAGGGGAGATATGTAATAAAATAAATAAATCTTTAAAAATAAATAAATAAATAAATAAATAAAAATAATGCCTACTTCAGATAGGATTCTTGTGAAAATTAAATGTCCGCACACAAAGTGCTTAGAACATCACCTGGCACATAAATTCACTTTCAGTGTTCTCTATTAATGCTAAATGGTTGTTTTGGTGGTGACTTTTCCTAACTGCATGGCTCTGATCACAGTGACTTTGGTTCTACTCACACTGTCTTAACATATTTATTAATTTAAATACCTGTTTATTCCAGAAGTGGTTTGTGGCATCTTAAGATACATATCCTGTTAGAAATCATGGTGGATGCTATATAAGCACCAGATAATGGGAGAAAAACTGGAGATTCACTACAAAGATGTCCATGCCATAAGCCTGTCTGTTTATCCAAGTTGCTCTGCAGAATCGGCTTGGATTTTCCTGGGGACAAAACTCTCGTATTTCATTGAGGCCAAATCTCACTGCTGTAGCTCCGACCCAGGCACAGGATGTTTGCTACCTTTAGGGTTCCGTTTCTGTTCCAATTTGGACATGCAGAGTGTAAAGCTGGTGCCTTTCTCACTCGGGCTGTATGTTTGCCTCCTAGTAACAGAAACCGGAAATAGTCACGGCATGAGCAGGTCTGGTGAGCAGGCCAGAGCCAGTACCGAGGGCTGAAGCCCTAAAGAGCCAGGAGCCTCTGCCTAAACGTGTTCCCTCCTGAGCACCAGCTCAGGGCATCAAGCTCAGAAGTGACTGCTGGCGCTTGAGCAGCCTGGGGTGGAGGACAGAAAGCAAGGACAGTAAAGGGAACGGACTCTGGATCAGACGTCTGTCTCGCCTTTAAGGCGCTCCCTCAGAGATCTTGCTCAATGACTCCCACCCACATCTCTTTGGCCACCACTAAGCACAGAGAGCACGTCGGGAATGGTGTCTTTAGGACGAGCACAGTGCGCCTGGAATCAAACTAGAATTCTGTTGGCAAAGAAGAAAAGAGAACTATCTGAGAGTCAGCTAGCAGGCTTGGCCATAATCCCTGACTTCTAACCTCTTCTGTTTGGTAGGCAATTAGTGTTAATTAATTTTTTAGCATTTTTTATTTGAGCAGGTGCTATTGTCATTTTTAGGCAACAGTATCAAAGTTTAGCTGTCTTAATTGAAAGCAAACCTTTTCTTGTTTACAAGGAAGAGGATGTTAACGTTTTTCTACATTCCTAGGCCCAGCCGAGAGGCAGCAGAGATTTTTAAGAGGAATGACAGGGTGTTTCCCACTTGGTCCCTTCAGTGGGATAAATCTGTTTTAAAGATGCGTCAGAGAGGGCTTTGTTTCTTGTGTTTTGGTTTTGTTCTGGTTTGGTTTGGTTTGAGGCTTCAGTAATCAACTATACAACATCAAATCCTGAGTGATCTTTGTTTAAACGGGAGAGGAAAGTGTCCTCCTGCCAACTTCGTTTGCTTCAGCAGTGCCTTGTTCCCCGGGCTCTGTTCGGATACTGAGGATGTCCTAGTGGACTCGGGCGTGCGTCACAGGTGGGAGCAGCTTGTGCTCGCGTCCTTCAGCTTCTCGTGCGTGGCAGTGTGACGGCGGACAAGCCGGGATCGCGCAGGCCTGGGAGACCCCACAGGGCAAGTTCAGTGCCGCGCTGCCTTCACCAGTGTTTCCCCTTCGTTTTCATTATGGACCTGGAAGGAAATAGGCCATTGTTTTTGCGCAGCCTCTGAGACTGCCAGGGTCTTTAAGGAGTGGGTCATATGGTCGGTTTTTCTTTAAACGGTTCTGTTGCCTTTTCAGGGAACCCCTAGAAACTCCCCGAACCTTCTGTCCACACAGAGAAGATAATGACAGGCTTTAATGGTTGCATCGGCAGGGCTTCCGGCACCTTGGCAGGTGGTGGCGGCAGCCCGTGCGAGGCAAGAAGCCCCTCCGTGTCTGTGTCAGCACAGACCCTGCGCCCAGCCCCCGGCAAAACTGAAGCGCTTCCCTGAGAAGTGGGAGAGTGGTAGGCGGGTGGGCTTGGCTCTCGTACAGCCCTGGCCTCGAATCCCAGCCCTGCCCCTTGGTAAGCTGCTGCCCCTCTCAGCCGAGGTGGCCTCGTCCGTGGTTACCAAGACAATGAGAATGCGAAGGCCCGCGTGTCCTGGGCGTCCCCAGTGAGCCTCGCCCTCACGCAGTCCTCTCCCTGTGCGTCGGGCTGGCCTGAGTGAGACGGGCTTGCAACGCCGCGGCTCCTGTGTCCAGTGCTCCCTCTCGGTGGGCTTTGCTCTCACGCTCTCTCAGATTGCTCACCTGGGGGAAGCCAGGTGCCACGCCATTTGGACAGTCCTGTGGAGAAGCTCCCATGCGCTAGCCTGCAAGTTGATTTTCTGAGGCCCTTCGGCAGCCACTTGAGTGCTCGTGGAGGCTTTGAGGTGACGGCAGTCCCAGCCGACAGCTTGCTGCAGCCTCGGCAGACTCCTTACGCAGAGACACTCGGCTCAGCAGTGCCCACAAACAGAGACTGCGAGACGACAAATGTCTGCTTTTATTTGCTGTAAGCCGCTAGGCCCGGAGGTGATCCGTTACATAGAAAAAGATAACTAATCCCGCACGCATGAAGAGGTGCGCGTGTGCCTAGCAAGTAGTAGGCACCACCGGCCACAAGTCAGCAGTGCTGCCCTCAGAACAAAAGGAGACCAGGCTCAGCCCAGCGCTGCAGGGTTAGTCATCCCACAGCGCAAAGCCGTGTGCGAAGAACAGGAATGGCGACTCGCGGACTTTCCTTCCTAGTTTATAGATTGGCATACCAGTCCTTTGAGAATTTTAAGGTAGTGTGGGGTGACAAGAACCCAAGAGGTCATTAATTCTTTCTCCTACCTCAAAATAAGACAATTTAAATTACTGAAGGTAAAAGCAAAAGGGGAGCTAGTAATCAGATATCATTCTTTAGAATGACATAAAAGGATTACTAAAATCTTTTAAAAATGAATTGATAAAAACATAGCAAGGGGTGACATTTGAACAATATTTGTTTAGGATCTTCATGTTTATTTAATTTACAAAAGGTAGTCCTACAGATTGCAATATTTGGACTAACTCATGTTCTTGGAAATAAAAGTAATGCAAAAAAAAGGTTATTCATAATTTAGGAGCATGTAACAAATTGTGTTAAAAACTTTATGTGGATAGACGTCATAGTGAAATCAGTTAGTCTGCCTTTTCAAGATCATTCCACCTTATATTTGAGATAAATCTTTATTTGCCATTGAACTCGAGAGTGCAATATGGAGCTTGACAATTATTTAGATACAGAGAGCCTTGTATAGCACAACTCTAGGATAGAACTTCTATTCAACTGCTATACAAATCACCTCTACCTTTTCTAAACTTTCCTGCAAATCAGTGCCTTTCTTTTTTTTTTTTCAATTGTGTCAGAAATTTTCAGATTGTCTTTGGAATTTGTCAGAATTGGGTATAAAGCAGAGTGTTGGCAGTATCAGTTTCTTCTTAAATTCATCACGCTTCACGTGAAAGCTAGTGCCTGCTCTCCAGCTAGCCAAAATAAGATGTTCACTCAGTACTTCCTTCTCTGGCCAGCAGCTGAGGCTTAACTTACAATGCTGTACTCCGAGGTGCTGTGCCTGGGTGTGGGAATCCACAATACATTCTGGTTTATTTTCCCAGATAATTTAGTGAAGAACAAAAGTGAGTCTCCCTATTGCCCAGTGGATTCTATGGTCACTTAGGATAAAAAGGCAAACTGCCCAAATATGTAGAACTTACTTTAGATGATTCAGAAACAGTTTACTTACCCTAAGACATCTTTAAAAAATAGATACCGGTTCTTTAGTTGTGGTCAATAGGATTTAGGACTCTTTGTACCCGTTTTTCATTTACTCTAAAAGAGCATCTGTAATTCATCTTCTCAATGCTGGAAGGTTATGCAGCTTCTTTTTATGTTGACATTCCTGAACAATCTACATAGACTTGAAATCCACTTTAAATATCTACTTTAAAGTTGAAAATCTTCTCCAAGAGAGTAGGAGATGCAGACTCTCATGGTGTATGAGCCACATCCCGTGAATGTTCTGTTGACGAAGTTAGGCCAAAATCTTCTGAATCGAGGTTGAGGTAAACGACACCACCTTAGTTTAAACCACTGTCCAGACTCTGTTAAGTCTTTCAGAGATGGAATTATGCTAAGCATGTATTTTATGTAACATTCTTCTGAAGTTGGTACAAAGTCTTTTTCAACATGATTTACAATAATGACATATTCCCAGAGAGGGAATTCCATGTCTCAGCTTCAGCTTTAAATACTATGTGGTCCTCTCACAGTCAGATTTGCTTTTCTGAAAAAAGAAAGCAAAAAATATTTTAAAAACAAAACTCTATGTGAGTTTACCAGTAATAAAATAGGTACTGTAGAACTGCCATTAACACAGCCAAGCTTGAAGTGATGAGAAGCAGAATTTCTCGATATAGGAGAAAAGTAAGGATGGTAGGATTTAAAGGAAAAATGTTTAAGTGTCACAATAACTATACCACTCAAAAGTAAGTTGAATTTTTAAGTCTGCCAGCCCTTAGTATGATAGTTTCATTAAATGAACAGGCCGTTGCAATTATATCTTGCACAGTAAGTTTCAACATTGATCCATACCCCTCTTCCTTCACATGGACATCAGCGGTCAACACAGTCGTGTCGTCTCACCTCCAATAGTTCTCGCCTCTTCTCTGGCTACGGCACTGGGCGGAACTCCGGAAATGAGTCTCTCATGCATCCATTGTCAAAAAGTTAGTGAGGCTGTAGATTCTGTTACATAATAGGGTTCTTAAGGAAGACTAAACTCAATTTCATAATGTCAACACAGTGTAAAGAAAACCTTTTTTTTCCAGGTAGAGAAGGACAATTAGGCATGTGAAGTTGGCCTCTTAACCACTCAGAGCAGCAGTTTTTCACCACTGTAAAAAGGAGACGTTAGACTAAGCCATCTCAAAATCTCTCACTGTTGAAATTCCATAGCTACTTATTCAGGTGAATAACTGAATCAGGGTAGTCTTTTCCCTTATATTTGCAGTTTGTTTTGAGTCTAGAGGATTTCAAGAGAAACTGATTTGTGCAGCATTTTCGAAAGTACTTTATATCTGCGTGTGCACGCACACACACACACGATTCCAAGGTTTAAAAAGTTTGGGAAGCATTACCTATGTGATAGCCGTTTGGGCAATTCACAGTGCTTATTAGCACAAAGGCTCTGAGAAATTCCATAGAAAAGAAACCTCTTTAATCCTGTGTTACCCGAACTTATTTGACCACGAAGCCGTCAAGTTAAAAGTAAAATTGTGGAAAACACTGCTCTGGTATACATACGGCCCTCAACAATCTGGAAAACAGGTATCTATCATGTCCCTCTGCTGGTTTGCCAGATCATGTCAGAATGCTCGAGGCCTCAGCCCTCCGACCTCTCCTGAGCCTTCCTTTATTCCCCGGGTAATCTCCTCCGCGCTTTAAATGCCTTCTATGTGAACAGGATTTCTGAATGTGGATCTCCAGCCCTGATCTCTCCCTGAATCAACTCTTACAGCCATGTCTGATAGGATTCAGAAAAATTTGCTAGGTGTATCCAAAGTAGAACTCCAGCTTCCCCCTGGCCAGCCCATCGCCCTCTCAGTGAGTGGCACCATCACTGAGAGCCGCTCTTGATTTCTTTTTGCCCCCCTTCCACACATCCCGTCCGTCGGCAAATCAGTTGGCCCCGTCTCAAAATTAGGCCGCTGCTGCCAGCTCTCTGGTCAACATCACCATTCCCTTTCCCAGACCAGAGGCCTCTGAACTGGTTTTTCTTCTCCCACTCTTGCCCCCTGCAGTCTGTCCTCTACACACTAGCAAGTGTGATATTTTTAAAACACAGGTCACGTCACCTTCCTGCTCAGAACACCCGTCTTTCTCTCAGAGCCCCCGACCTTCGCATGACCTCCAGGGCCTTCCACACTCTGGCCGTTCTTTGCTCCTCTGGTCCTCTCTCCCACCAGGCTCCCTCTTGCTCATTTTGATCCAGCCTTAACAGGCTTTCTTGCCAATCCTGTGCCAAACCAAGCTTGAAACCACTTTAGGGGATTTTCCCTTGGGCTTCTGTCTGCCTTGACATTCTCTTTACCCAAGTTTCTGCATGGCTCCCTTCCTGCCTCACTTCTTTCAAGACTCTTAATTACCACCTTATCCAAGGGATCTTCTCTAATTACCCTACTCAGAAGATCTCCCATCCACCTCTCTCTAGCCAACTTTATTATTCTTCATAGCACTGATCTTTCACCACCCGAAGAGTATTAGCCTCCTCAAACCAAAATATAATTTCTATAAAGGCAGAGAACTGTCTTATTCACCACTGTATCTCTAAGGTCTAAAACAGTGCCTGGTACATAGTAAACGTGCTAAATATTTAACAAATGGGTGAAAGAAAGAACACACACAGACACACGCTCCAAAGCAGACTTTCTCCACTAGGTTCGGGTGTCTTTCCTCAGTGCCTGTCAACAGTTTTGTCTTTGTCCTTGCTCGTCTATTTCCGTGGAATTTCTTCTGCATCTTATCCCTCTTTCCTAAGGAAATGCTTTCGGTCTCCTAAGGGCCTGTAAGTCCTGGCTCCTACCTCTCTCACCACAACCTCTCCCCTCCTCTGATCTTCCGTGGGACTCATCTTTACTGTACATTTTAGCACCTAATTGTTCTTTAATTGTTGCAAGTGTGTCTCTCCAAGAAGATTGTAAACTTCTTCAGGATAGAGCCAGTACCATGTACTCTTTTTTGCCTAGGCCTTAGGGCAATGATCTACAAATAGTAGGCCAGCTTGACTTTTTAATTGATCAGCTGATTGACTCTGATTAATTTTTGGCACAATTTCAAAACATGGAAATGGAGCAACAGCTTGAGTATGTATGTGTGCTGGGGGTGTGGGAGCAGGAATGTATAACAGAATCAGAGAGAGTCGTTCATACCTAAACAACAAAGGAGGCTGAAGAAGTCTGTCAGTAGAAGGCGAACAGCCCTGCTTTCCCAACCTCATGATATCTGGAAAATCTGCCTGCGTAATTACAGTTCCAAATCATCATACTTGACCTTTCTCTGTTGCCCATGAAGGAACTTGTTAGAGCATGTGAACACTGATTCCATAAAATGTGTAATTACTATACCGATAACATTTGTGAGTCGCTCGCCACCCATGCATTTGCCACATATCCATTCCAGATTTTTTTGAAAAATAAGAACATTTTTTAAGCATAAGTTTAAAATATGCAGGAGAGCAGGTGGAAAAGTAAGAATCATGGTAGACCTAATATTTTCATATCTCTTGGTATATATCTTGTTAGAAGTCCAAAAGGTATTGAAAGCACTAGCACTAAGTTTGTTTACAGATATGTCTAATGTACACACGTATGCATACACTCGTGCTCCAAAAATAATGTATCAGGTGTTCTGGAATGTGAACAGAGTTCTTAATGATACTTCCATTGAAATAGGCCGCAGTTCTTTTGTAATTGACTTTGAACTTTCCTCCTTAGAGCAGCGTAAGTTCACCATCCTTCATACTGCATTTTGGGGACTAGGAATATAAAGCTAAGGTCTAGAAGTGTTTTGTTTTCCTTTTGCTTAGGCATGAAATAATCATAGAAAGGTAAACCTAATACCTGGAATAGGCGGGGGGTCCTGGTTTTCCCCCTAAGCGTATTGAAGTTAACAACTTTTGAAAAGCAGTACACTTCTAACCGGCTTTCAGCAGTATTCCAGGAAACTGAAGAGATGGCAGAGAATAACAAGATTTATACCGCCAAGTGCTATTTCAGAGACCTGGGACTCCCCCGTGTTTTTCCCCAGGTGTGGAGCTGAATAACAGCTGAAGCAACAGAAATTGGAGGGCAGAGCGGCCTGGTTAGAGCTGCGTCATTACGCAGAGGGTATAAATCTCAAACGCTCTGGGCATTTGTATCACACAATACAAGTCCTTAATTCGCTTCGAAATGAAAGCCATGAATGCAGAAGTATGTCTCAGTCTTTTAGGGATAAAGAAGTTAAATATTTTGCCAAAATTCTTCTTGCTTCAATAAAGGATAAGGTTGTGCCTAATGAAACAAACTGTTGAAATTCAGCAATTTACCAAAAAATACTGATCTGATGTACTTGCTTCAGAGACGGGAATTCGACGTCCTTATAAGAAAAAGGTCCTGCACGTCGCCCCTCACAGACGTGACCTTATCTCCCATGTACAGGAAAGACGCGCCCAGCTGGGCGCTCAGGTCTACCCCGCGTCCTCCTCGCAGTGCCGGTGCCCCCTTGGAGCCCCTGCTTCCGTTAGCGTTAAGCTCCTGGTGATCTAATGCATCCTTGGCTGCAGACAGCCCCGGAGGCCGAGCAGGTGAAGGGGCCTTGGCAGCTGCCTAAACCCAGAGCCGTATGTCTGTCATCTCCACCGTCATTAGTTTCAGAGTGACTTCTAACAACTAGCAGGAGAAGAGAAGCGCTTGGTGTATTTACATGAACACCTATTAGCCTTTGTTCTTACCAATACCTTGCTTTTTGCAGTACAGAATATGGATTCTGCGTGTATAATTCCAGATTATTGTGTTACTTGGCAGCAATCAGCACAACCTGAATGTTTGTTGTATATTGTGCGTTTGTGCTATATGCCCTCAAAGGATGAAAGGCTTCTTCTTTAACATCCACAAACTCTGAGATTAGTCGGTTTTGTTTTGAGTGGACTCCTGATTGTTCTGTGGGGCTTCTGGAAGACTCTGAGTGGCTGGAGCTAACATGTATGGCATGAAGCATAATGGTACAACAAGCAGCCCTGAAGCCGTCTCCTCGTCAGAGCTACGCATCGCCTTCCATCCGACTCCACCCTCCAAATACTGCAGCCCTCGGTTCTGCTTGCTTTAGTTCCTTGACTTAAAAAGATGTGTTTTCCCACTTATATAACCCAAAATAATATACTTTTGAGTTTATTATATTTGTGCTTTATGACAAAAAGGGCAAACCGTGGTCTGTTCACTTCCCTTTGAAACTATTTTGTTACAAGTTCACTCGTTTATATTATTCTGAAATGCTTTATAGGGAATACCATATATTAGGATTTCCTATAAAGCTTTAATAATTAAGACAGCATTATATCGGGGCAGGGATTGGTGAGTTATCTGAGGAGGCAAGATAGAGAGCCCAAGAGTGAGCCGTGCACTCATGGAAACTAGATTTATGGCAGAGGCAGCTTTACCGGTGACAGACTCTGACTCAAGCAACTTCTACGAGATATACTGCAACTCTTTAAACTAGAGAGATATATTTAAAGAATGAGATAGATCTGTAGGTAGTGACAGAAAAGGTCTCTGAAACATACTGTTTACAAGTATAATTTTAGCACTATTAAGAATAAAATAAGGTGCCATTTACATAAAAGTGTATATTTCCTCTGTATTCATCTACATATATATGCTTTGGTACGTGTCTGTGCGTCAGTCCATGCTTGTGTGTAATGACAGTGGAGCCCCAGAAGGCAGGGCGATGTTGGGATTAGAGGTGGGAGCCCCAGAAGGCAGGGCGATGTTGGGATTAGAGGTGGGAGCCCCAGAAGGCAGGGCGATGTTGGGATTAGAGGTGGTCAGAGATTGTAATCCTTGCTTGTGATACTTTCATTTTGTACAGCAAGGCATGTTCATGCCTTTTTTTATTCAAAATTAATTTTTAAGCATTTTGAAAATAGGAAAAAATGTAAATTGTTATAAAATATTCTTCAGGAATATTTTAAGGTACCAAATAGTGTATACTGAGCTCCCATTTGTTTTGAATGTGAGCAAAAGATATATTTATATATATTCACACACATTCAGATAAGTGAGTATAAGCAAGGCAGTTACTCTAGAACTGAGCTTGAGTTGAAAACAACATTATCTTTACTTTCCCTGACCTCTAACTGAAATCTACCATTTCCTTCACTTGTGAATGTGTGCAATAAATACATGACAGTAGTATTCATTTCACCTGATTGGCAAAGGGGTCGGGGGAACAAAACAAGTTAAGAACCTCTGCTCTGGAAGAATACACAAGAAATTTTTTTACAGTAATAGCATCTGGGGAATGGGACTGGAACTGGTATTGGTACACTCTCCCGTACTGTTTGAATTTCTACCAAGTGCAGGATAACGTAAAAAGCTGCACATATTAAGATTGCCATCTGTTACACATATTTAAATGAAACTTAAAAATCAGCTTTCTACCCTATATCCTACATATCTATTAAGTTAGGTTAAGCATGCTTTCATTCTTGGAGTTTAAGCCACCTCTGTCATTTCCTAGTGGATTGCCTTGCTCTATTAGGATTAAGTTTTTATTGATTGATTCAATCTCAGCAAATACTTGAGTCCTTCATGTGCCAGACCCTTTCGTAGACACCAGGGTTGCCATAGTAAGCAAGATAGACGAGATCCCTGCTCACCTAGGGCTTACGTTCTAAAGGACTCTCTTGTTTGATAGAGACTTATGAGCAGAATGTATATGTTCACCAAAGGTGGTATCCAATAGAGGAAGTAGGGGGAAACAAAACAAAACAGCAATGTATTCCTGCACATAAAACCCCAGAATATTACAATTGGAGGGACTCTTGGTATAGTTCAATCTCTTTAAATGGACATCCTACATATAATTAATCCTTTCCTTATTAACTCTTAGGATACATCAAAATTTTAACTTTCTGGTGTTTCACTTATTTTGAATAGCATTAGATTATAGAAGTGTACTTTAATAGAGAATTCTCATTTGGATTTGCCTTTATTTATTTATATTTTTTGATGGGCAGAGCTTGTGTGAAGAATATTTCTACCTTTACATAAACATGACACAAATACTGTGAAATGGAGTTTATTTGGCTTTCCCTTGAGTTAATCCATTGTTCTGTAACCTGTACGCAATATGTTACCATTATTTGGTTATTTTTATATAATGTGCATTTTTTTCTTTTTGTACAGAAGAGTTAGAAACTCTCTTTGATATATTCAACAAGCCTTGCCATCCAGAAAGTACTTTATTATATATAACCCAAATGACGTCTATTACTAAACCTCTTGTTTTGTTTACTATATTAATTTGCTATTGATAAATTCACAAATCCCTAAAAATTCTCTCTTGGCAGAAGGACCAGATCAAATGAGTTTCAACAATACCAAATATTTCTTAAAGTATACCTTCCCATGAACTTTTCTCCAATTTCAGGAAATTACTGCTCTCACTTATTTTTCAACTAAACTATGCATGATGTCATTATGCTGTTTTTCTGTGCTATGTATTTCTTTTCTATGCATCTGTGACATTTATAGTCTCTTTGTTGATGTATGATCTGTACATTTCCTTAAGAACTAGCATTTTATACTGTCTTTTATTTTTTTTTAATCTTTCTGATCAAATATTTCTCTAACAGCTGGATACCTACATCAATTGTAAAATTATAATGATCATCTTATCTTGGATTATAGTCCAGGAAAATTGACATCATTGTCATTCAGTTTAATGCTCTATTTGATTTCCTAAATCTATTTTAAAATGTCATTCAAGGGGGCTTCTGTGGCATAATGGTCTTTATTCCTCAACTAAGTATGTGTTTTTCTCTCTCTCTAAAAATTTTTTTTAAATCTGCAGCTTGACCAAGTCATCCGCCAGAGGAGCCTGTCCAGTTTGGAACTGTTCCTCTCCTGTGCCCAGAGACAGCTAAGTGCTTTGATAGCTACGGAGCCAGTCGACATTGAATGAAGAGAGCACGACCAGCTAGCCCGCACTGGCAGCGCATAAATCATTAGCTCTCCAATATACGTGCTGTGAATTACAAAGATGCTTTTGTTTTCTTTCCAAAACTGGGAGAATTGATTTCCCGTTCAAGGATAAACCAATTCAATATTTAGAACTATCAAGTGATCTAATTTATTTTCTTTGGTTTTCTCCTTTACTTGTGCTATTATTTTAGTAGTAATAGTAGCAGAAAGTATGGTAAGACCCAAAGCCACTGAACATTGCCACATTATCAAAAGTTAATTAAGTAAACTTTATAGCCTCTTGTGGCTTCTTATGTTTTATTTGGCAAATGTAGTAAATATCTTTACTTACTACTTCATGATGACTCTTGATAAGATGCTAGAATGTAACCATACATTTATTTGATTTTGAGGCTAAAAATAGCATGGATTTCAGCATCTGTTTATCTATGAAACTTGGATCTAAGACACTGATGTTATAGCGAATCATTCTGAGAGTACCAGATCTCTTTTCTGCAGGTAGATATATGTATTTTCATGGGTCTATGGAAAACAGATAACACAGTTTAAAAAGACTGACAATTATTAAAACAGCTTTGATCTTATGTACCACTTAAACCAAAGGGAAGTGTTTGTGACATGCTTATTTCATATTTCTGCTCTTCAGAGACACTATGAATCAACGTCATTTTTCTTATGAGTCAAACCTTGAACTTAATCTCTAGAAAGAATGAAATGCAGCCATTATAGGAATTCAGATTCAAATATAGAAAATATGAAATCTTTTCAGTACTTGAGAATGTATTTATTTTATGAGCAGTATGCTTCAATGTGAAATCATGAGTATATTTAACATCAGAACTAAAATGTCATTAAAAGGTATGCAAACATCTTATTTTCTGAAATGCTTCAACTTTCATGGGCTTTGTACTTTTCTGGGATTTCTCAGTATAATAAAAAAGTTCCAAAAACCTGATTTTTTTCCTTTTAATTCTTGTTTGAACCACTATATTCATGTATGTCTGTGATTTTATACATACCCCCCAAATATTTATAATAATATTTACCAAGAACCTTTAAATATTAATGTTCAGTTTTCCTTTACAAATTTAAATAAGAAATTAAAGCAAGCAGGCCGCTGACAAATGCAGCAAAGTAAAAGGGGAGAAGTTTTAATCACACAATGATATGGCCATTATTTAAAATCTCTTGGCGGTCATCAAATTTAAGTGATAGGATGCTATCGTAGATTTAAGTAAAGATGCAGCGTTGCAGGCCACTGAAGCGAAGGTCGAGGAGGACGCAGTTACTGGGAACACCAAGACAGTGGAATGCTGCACCTCTCCTTCACCCCCTCCCCAGAGCCGGTTTCTCCTCTGCCATTTAGGGTCACCTTTGTTATTGACAGACCAATTGTTGTCTGAAGTACCTGGTAAACCCTTGACACCTACCAGGCCATGAATATTTGCAGAACACCCACCATGTGCAAAGCTCCACTCCTGAGGATTGCTGCAAACTAGCCTCAGGATACTTGACAGGTATCACCTGGTCATACAGTTCTGGTTACTTGAGCACCCAAAGCTGAATTAGCTAATGATCTGTTTCACTGTGTTTAAGTTACAGCTTTCCGCATTAAGAACTGTATTCAGTCTTTGTGTAGCAGTTTGATATTATTGATGAATTCCAAAAAGAAATATTGGATTATATTTGTAAACTGGTCTTTTCCTCTGGGCATATTAGAGTGTATTGGATTCAGAGGTTTTACTTTTACTTGATTAAATAATGACTAAGGCTTTGATTGGGCCATGTCAGTAGGATGTTGAGTTCCCGCTCCCTTGGTGGGTGGAGACTCACAGAGAAACCACACCGTAGAGAAGGGAGGTTAGAGTTTTGGATGCTGGAGCCCGGGAAGTAAGCACACAGAGGAGCAGAGCAGCTGAGCCCAGAGAGAAGCCCTGGGAAGAGAGGACCCCAGGAAGCCTGAACCCGCAGAGACGTCGACAGCTGTCCTGCTCCAACATGTGGCGACAGACTTTGGTGAGGGAAGTAACTTATGCTTTACGGCCCTCGTACTTGTGGGCTTCTACCCCAAATAAATACCCTTTATAAAAGCCAACAGATTTCTGGTATTTTGCATGAGCACCCCTTTGGCTGACTAATACACTCTGGTTCTCAAAAGGACTTAGACCATCTCTGGTAGTAGTCGCTGGTCAAATTAGATGATCGAATATTGTACTTCAACAGAGTTTTCCCCTGATTGTGAACACTAAGTCTTGGATAGAAGTAGTCCGAGGTTTTGTGTCTGAAACTTTCTTCACTTAGGGTATGATTTCTTTGACTCGTTTTACAGTTTCCTGCCATTGGGCTAGGTGAGTAAGGCATTGTGTTGAAGCCTGGAAGTAGGCGAGCAGTCACGTTTTCTGAAGGGTAAAGCCACTATCAGCCTGTCACTCCTCAGTAATAGTGTATTTGAGGGTTCCTTAGTCGAAAAGTACTTTCCCCACCAAAAATGAGGGCCTGCCTCATCCCAAATATTTTCACAAGTTCTCTCAATAACCTTGGGAAGTTAATAACCCCATGAAGTAGATGTTATTATCCACATTTATTATGGGA
>PVKH010004487.1:0-23306 GCA_004027955.1 Chaetophractus vellerosus | reverse complement strand
TTGGCTATCCAAAGACAAGCTGGAAAATTCTCTCTGAATGCTGAAATCACTTCCCCTTTGAAGGCATTCAACTGATTGGATAAAACGTCACTCATTGCTGAAGGCAATCTCCCTGGTTGATCGTAGATGTAATCAGTTATCTATGCAGTCAACTCACTGATGACTAAAGTCCATAAATGTCCTTGTATTACAATTAGCCCAGTGCTTGCTTGACCAAACACCTGGGCACAATTACCTGGCTGAGTTGGCACATTAGCCTGACCATCACAATTGTTTTGGAAAATTTTGATAGAAAAATATTAAAAGGAAAATGAATAAAAGGTAGATCAGTCAGTTAAGCACTAACTTTTAATTAAAATGTGTCTAATCTTTTTTTCATATAGAATTTGTATGTCCAATTACACAGATGCTTATTTGCAAAAAAAGAGGTAGCTGGTTTTCTTCCCCCTATATTTCTTCTTCACCTTCAGTATATTTTCCAGTATTTTGTGTTGGAGATTTCTTAAAAAGACCCTAAACTCAACCAATTATACACTGGAAAGTAACCTTAGAGATTTTGATAATTTGACTATATTAATGGCTCCAATTTTCCATTTCTCCCTTTACTGTGTCCTTTGGTTGTAACCTCCTGACCCTAATCCTAACTTGGCTTTGTGACTTGCTTTGGCCAATGGGTAGCAAATGTCATGCGAGTAGAAGGTGGAAAAAGCACGTCTATGTTTCTGCTTCCTTTTGTGAACTCTCACCACTGCCTTGAGAACACTCCCTGGCTAGCCTACTTCAGCGAAGTGAGAGGAGTCCCATGAAGGAGAGCTGAGTTTTCCAGTGAGGCCTTCTAGAACAGCCAGCCCCAGCTGACCAGCTAGCTGACAGCAGAGAAATGAGTACACCCAGCTGAGATCAGTGAACCTAAACTAGAGTATTAAAACGAACCCATTCCATTGGTTGAAATCATTTGAATTAGTATTTCCTTTAAGGTTTCAGGTTTTATCAAGACTACACTGTATTACACTACAGAATTTGGCATTCATGTGAAGTTATTCTCTTGTGCAATGGAAAAGCCTCAATTGGCGCACTGAATTTGTAATTTTATTTGATGTTTACTGGAGTTAGCACTGTGAAGCACATGACGACTGTCCTTAAGGGACTGGACTGGTTTCTATTGATACCAAGCTGCAACTCAAATTGTTTTCTTTCATATATAATAACTACATTGTGTCAGTTCATGACCTCTCAAAAGCTACTGGCAATAAAATCCTGAACTTTGAAATTGGAGGAAAAGGATACTTGAGAGTATATGTAAGGGAAGCAATTGTGCGGTTGAGGAGAGTGAGGAGAGTTCTTCTCAATTATAACTCAAGCTTTTGGACCTAAAATATGGAGTTTACTGCGTTATGTGGCACTGTACTTGAACTGAGAAATGTAGAGATTCAAAATGGTTTTCTCTAAGAGTTTACTGTTTAATATAATTTCCTTTTATTAAGCAGAAAATTTTTCTTAAAAAAACCTTAACATTCTGACATAGGAGATTATTAATTACATAAAAATTTTCAGCTTTTCTTTGTTTCAGAGATAGAAGATAATTAATACTCTTTAAATGAATTTTTCTTATATAATCAACAGCCTTTTCTCTGTTCTGATGCTTACTTGCTTTTAAGAACTAGAATTTCAAAAGCATAGAGAGATTGAGAGGTGAAAAGTTTTGCTTGGTTCATTTTCATTTTTCAGTATTATTATTATTATTATTACTGGAATAATGAAAATGCTCTAAAAATGATTGGAGTGATGAATGCATAACTATGTGATTATACTGAATACCATTGATTATACACTTTGAATGGATTTATGCTTTATTAATATGTATCGATAAAACTGATTTGTTAAAAAGACATAGCACTGGATGGATTCACTCTGCTTTTCATTTATTTATTGAGCATATGCATTTGTGGCAGTTTTGCAGTATCATTAGTTGGCTTCAATAAATCTATATATGCTCTGATGAAAAATGATTTCTCTAGTCTTCTACCTTCTTAAGACTATTTTTTTGTGGCAAGGTTTGGATTTAAAGAAAAAAATGTAAAAATTAGTTTGGGACAGGAGAGATATGCCTAAATGTCTAAGGACCTGTACTCTGCTCTTCTGTTACCAAAATTTAGAAGAGCCCATATTGATCTCATTGATTTAATTATTACATTGTTCCTAGTTATAAGTTATTGAATTCTTCCATAAGAGAACAGTTCAATCCAAAATGTTGTAAACCTAATAAAAATCTCTAAGTCTTTATTTCAAACCACATTTCCCTCTTGGTTTATTTCTCCTCAGGTTTTGGTATTCATTAGGAAAAATAGAAAAATGATGTAGAGTTCTTTTATAAGGAGATGATAAAACTTTTTATAAGGTATAACTCGCTTTCCATAAGGGATTTGTCCCTGAAAACCAAAGCATAAAATAATTTTTTGTGTGAATGGGGAAATTTATAAATACATTTTGGGGACATATTATATAGATTCAAGAGAAACTCCCTTTAAAAATAAATATTTCTCAAATATATTTTCCTAAAAAATAAAATTAAACCTACATTTTATTGTACTTTAACTTATGTCCAAATTTTAATTTTCTTATTTTTCCCTGTTCTTGAACCTATTAAAAGAGAAAGCAAACATGTTGTCATGTAAAAAATGTAAACAATCCTAGTGTATGTAGTTATCTATCACAATATAACAAATTACCCCAAACTAAGTGGCTTAAAACAACACATATGTAGTATCTTAGAGATGCTGTGAGTCAGGAATCCAGGTACAGCTTAACCGGGTCCTCCACTTCAAGATCTCCTACAGGTTACAATCACTGTGTTGCCTGGGACTGTGGTCTCATTTCAAGGCTCAACTGGGGAAGGATGCACTTCCAAGCTCACTCATGATTATTGGCAGAATTCAATTATTTGCAGGCTCTTGGACAGCGAGACTCAGATCCTTGTTGGCTGACAGTCAGAGGCCAGCCTTAGGTCCTTGCAAAATGGGTTTCTCTAACATGTTAGCATGTTTCATCTAAGCCAGTAAGAGAGAGAGAATCTCTTAGCAAGGAGAAAACGAGTCTTTTGTAACCTAGTAACCAGGGAGACATCCCATCAATTTTATCATATTCTGTTCATCAGAAGCAAGTAACTGGGTCCAGTCCACACTCAAGGGGAAGATATCACACAAGGATGTGAAATTACACAGGAGGTAGGGATCATTTGAGCCATTTTAGAAGTCTGCCCATCACACTTGGAGTGGTCCAGGTATTATTTTCTAATGCTGTCTCCCCTTTATTTATATTTTCGTATTTACAAGTTCTGGAGATGAAGATCTAGACACCACTGGGGAGACATTGTTTAGCCTACCATCTCCTTGGATTTAGGTATTTATGTGTTACTGCAGCATTGCTTAGTTTTTTTTCCAAGTAATACAGAAGCCACTGGATGTTAATACTAGATCTTCACTGCCCATTAGCTACATGGGTATGAGTATGTTTAAATTAGCTATTTAGTGGTTCAACCAGTTTCAAAATTTTCTTTTGCGAGGTTGTAAATTACAGAACTTGCTTATGTAAGATATGTGCAAAGTGCAGATAACTGAGAAAATGTATCACTCCCAAATTTCTGGTTTCTTGAGTTGCCAAGCAAGGTAGCACCAAATGACACCTAAGCAATATTTATCTCTATTTAGGTCTTCTTATATTACATCCGGAATTCCCCTGTTTATACCGATATGAATGTCCCCTCTTCCCTCAGAGACAGTTTCCTCACGGTTACAGGTACTGCACTGTGTATCCTACAACCCCTTGTCCTAACCAGCCACAATTTGACTCCTCTCCTACAGCATTCTGTAGGAGAGCTTGGTGAGCCACCATCTAGACACGGGCAAGTTTTGGAACAGTGAGTCACTCACGCCACCACCAGACAGATTGGGCCAGACATACATGCTCCCAATTCAGGAAAGAACCAGGATTATTCCTTCTCTCAGAGTGGCAGAAGTTGCTGTGTAAGGAAGGGAGAGGCGACATAGTGACAATAGGGAGAAGGCCATAAGAAGATGGGTGAGGAAGAATGATGCAGCTACAAGCCAAGAAACACCAAGGAATTCAGACCACCACCAAAAGCCTGGAGGGAGGTGTGAACACATTTTTCCCTACAGACTTCAGAGGGCTTGTGGCTCTTCTCACACCTTGATTCAGATTTCTAGCCTCCAGAACTTAAGACAATAAATGTCTGTTGTGCTTAAAATAATTTTTTTTTTAAAAATTGAGGGAATTATTGTAACATAATTTAAATTATGAAAATTATTTGAAATGAGGGGAAACATCTTTCTAAATTTATTTAATGATAGCAATAACCACATTTTGTTAATTAGTTGGTTTCCTATCTGGGCAAAAAACTTTTTAAACTGTGGATTATGTTTTATGCTTGATTCCTTATTATGCACTTATTTTCAACTGTCTTAATTTCATGTTCTCCTAGGTGGAATCTTGCAGTATTGAAGCTCTCATAAAAAGAAAGCCATTACTTTTTGTTTCTTGTTTTCAGCCCTTCATTTATTAATTATTTCATCCATAAATCCTTTCAGCAGTCATTCAGTATCCATTAGGATGATACTGTAGTTCATTTGCAAGGATATAGGCTTTGGAGCCAAATTGACACCTAAGTTTCAATCCCAGCCTCACTGCTTACCAGCTATATTGATTTGGGCAAACATGGCCTTTCTGACTCTTAGTTTTGTCATTTATAAGCATGATAATAAAGTCTACACTTGAGCATTATTATAAAAATGAGAGCTAATGTACATCAAACCCTTGGTAATGGATAGGCATTCAACAGATGGCAATAAACTCTGCCAGAAACCAGGATACAGAGATCCTATACCTCTGAATACTGAATAAGGAACAAATAACCACAATGCAGAACAGAAGTGATTTAGTTTGCTGCAGCCACTTGACAAATACCACACAATTGGTTGGCTAAAACAAGAATTTATTGTCTCATGGTTTCAGAGGCAAAAATTCCCAAAACAAGGCATCGACCAGATCATGCTTTATCACTTACCACATCCTTGGAGGTCCTTAACTTGCATATCTGCTTCTGTGGCATGTAATGTCCTTGATCTTCTCAGTGGCTTTCTAGGACAGAATGCATCCAAACTTCCTCTTTATTAAGCCTCCAGTAATATGGATTGAGACCCACCCTAATTTGATTTAGTCACAAACTGACTAATAACATCTTCAAAACTTTTTACAAATGGGTTCACACCCACAGGAACTCAGATAAAGATGTGAACATGTCTTTTGTGGGATATATGATTCAACTCCCGACAAGAAGTATGAACACTCTATGAATCAGAGAGGAGAGTGATTTAGTCTGGTTTTGGAAGAGTCACAAAAGGATTTGCTTGATAAGCAACATTTGAGATGGGTGAATAGCATTTAATCAGATAGTCAGGAAGGGGAGACATTCCAATTAGGAACAATATGTGCAGTGATAGGAAGGGTGAAAGAACAGGGAGAATGTAAGAAGCATCACATAATTTGGTTTATCTAGAGTACAGGGTTGTCCTAAACTCTCTTTCACCATCCTGCTCTTTCAAGATTCAGGTGTAGCAATATATAGTCTTTGAATCTTTTCTTAATGTATATCACCCAGAAAATCACCCACTCCTTCTCGCAAGCAGCTAATAGACCTAATATATACTGCAAACACATAATCTCTACCACTTTTGTAAACTTTTATTTGTTTATTTGCCTTTCATCTCCACTAAGCTGTAAATTTCATAAGTTCCATGACCATGCCTTATTCATCATTATATGTCTGACATTAACAAATAAATCTTAAATAATTATAATAAAGATTTCCTGAATGAATGAACAAACCAATGGTGGGGAAAAGATTGAATCTGTAAATCATTTTGGGTATAATTGACATCTTAATGATATTTAGTCTTTCAATCCATGAACACAGAATGTCCTTTCATTTATTTAGATCTTCTTTGATTTATTTTGGCAATGTTTTTTGTTTTCAATGTACAAGTCCTTCATATCCTTGGTCAAATTTACCTAGATATTTGGTTCTTTCCATTGCTATTGTAAATGGAATTTTTTCCCTTAACTTCCACCTCAGATTGCTCTTTACTAGTGTATAGAAACACTACTGACTTTTGCGCATTGTTTGTCTACCCCACTGCTTTACTGGACTTATTTATAGCTCTAGTACCATTGTTGTAGATTATTTTGGGACTTTCTATATATATAGGATCATGCTATCTTCAAATAGTGAAAGTTGTACTTATTCCTTTCCAATTTGGCTGCCTTTTATTTCTTTTCCTTGCCTAATTTCTCTGGCTAGAACTTCCAGTCCAATATTGAATAGCAGTGGTGACAGTCGGCATCCTTGTCTTGGTCCTGATCTTAGAGGGAAAGCTTTCCGTCTTTCACCACTAAGTAGTGATGGTAACTGTGGGTCTTTCATATATGCCCTTTATCATGTTGAGGAAGTTTCCATCTATTCCTAGTTTTCTAAGTGTTTTGCATCAAGAAAGGATGCTGGATTTTGTCAAATGCCTTTTCTATGTCAATGGTGATGATCATGTGATTTTTCCCCCTTTGTTTTGTTAATGTGGTGTATTACTTTAATTGATTTTCTTATGTTAAACCATCCTTGCATAACTGGGAGAAAGCCCACTTGATCGTGGCATATAATTTTTTAATGTGCTGTTGGACGCAATTTGCAAGCATTTTAATGAGGACTTTTAAAATAAAATTTTATTGAAGTCTATCATTCATACATGAACATACATAAACAATAAGTGTATAGTAAATTTGTGAATTTTACAAGACAAACATGCGTATCATCATACAAGTTTCCCATACATCTCCCTACCAGTAACACTTTGCATTGTTGTGAAACATTTATTATAAACTCTGAAGTAGCATTGACAAAATATTACTAATGATAGCATATCTTACATTTGGTGTATTTTCCCCCCAATTTATCCAATTAATAACAACCTGTATTAGTAGTATATATTTGTTTCAGTTCATTAGAGAATGTTCTCATATTTGTCCTCTTAACCACAGCCCATCTTCCACTACTGGATTCTCATGCTTTGTACAATCCATTCAAAGTGTATACTCAGTGGCTCTCATTTTCATCAGAGAGTTATGCTGTCATCACCTTAGTCAGTTTTAGAATGTTTTCATTGCTAAAAAAAGGAAAAATCCCATACTCCCTCCCTATTGTTGTCCCTTAGTATTAAAATAATATCTTCTTGCCATTGTTGCAAAATATTATAATATCACTATTAACTGTCATCCAGAAGTTGCATTAGTAGTAATTTTCCTGTGTATCACCATATTCTTATCACTTTGTAAAAGAAGAGCATTCTATTATTCATGCTATTAACCACAATCTTCATCCCCCACCAAAATCACTATGTTATACATTCCCTAGACTACTCTCTTTTTTCCTTTCAATTGACATTTATGTCCGCAGACTACCCCTTTCAGCTACAATCACATTTATAAATCATCAATGTTAGTTATATTCACTATAATATGTTACATTCAATCCTATTCATTTCCACACTTTTACAATGAACCTTATTAATAATGCTACATTAAGCATCAGCTCCCATTTTAAACCGGCATTCTGTTTCCTAATAACCTATACTCTAGAATTTACCTCTGTGAGTTTACTCATGGTATTCAGTTCATATTAGTGAGATCATACAATTTTGTCTCTGGCTTAATTCACTCAACATAATATACTCTTGGTTCATCCATGTTGTCACATGCATACCAATTTCATTTCTTCTTACAGTTGAATAATATTCCATTGTATGTCTATACCACATTTTGTTTATCCATTCATTGGTTGATGGACACTTGGGCTGGTTCCATAGTTTAGCAATTGTGAATAATGCTCCTATAAACATAGGTGTGCAAATATCAGTTAGCATCCTTGTTTTCAGTTCTTCAGAATATATTCTTAGCAACAGGATTGCTGGATCATATGGCAGTTCTATATTCAGCTTATTGAGGTACTGCTAAACTGTCTTTCACAGAGACTGCACCATTCTACATTCCCACAAACAATGAAGGAGCGTTCCTGTTTCTCCACATCATTTCTAGCACTTGTAGTTTTCCATTTTTAAAAATAATGGTCATTCTATGAAAAGGTATCTCATTGTAGTTTTGATATGCATTTTCCAAATACCTAGTGACGATGAGAATTTTTCATATCCTTTTTGGCCATTTGTATTTCCTCTTTGGGGAAATGTTTATTCAACTCTTTTGCCCATTTTTAATTGTGTTGCTTTTCTTTTTATCATTGAGTTGTATGATCTCTTTATATAACATGGATATCAGACTCTTATCAGATATGTGGTTTCCAAATATTTTCTCCCATTTCGTAGCTGCCTTTTTACTTTCTTGACAAAGTCTTTTGAAGAAGAGAAGTGTATAATTTTGAGGAGGTTCCTTTTATCTATTTTTTCTTTTGTTGTTTGTGCTTTGGGTATAAAGTTTAAGAAACTACCACCTATCACAAGTTCTTGAAGATGTTTTCCTACATTTTCTTCAAAGAGTTTTATAGTTGTTGCTTTTCTATTTAGGTCCGTGATACATTTTGAGTTAATTTTTGTGTAAGGTGTGAGATAGGGGTCCTCTTTCTTTCTTTTGGATATAGAATATCCATATATCCTCATAGACTGAGTTAGGTAGTCTTCCCTCCTGTCCAATCTTTTGGAAGACTTTGAGAAGGGTTGGTATTAATTCTTCTTGGTATGATTGGTAGAATTCACCTGTGAAACCATCTGGGCTTTTCTGTTTGGGAGGGTTTTGGTGACTGATTTAATATCTTTACTTGTGATTGGTCTATTGAAGTCTTCTATTTCTTCTAGGTTGTTCTTGTGTTTTTGGGAACTTGTCCATTTCATCTAGATGGTTGTCTAATTTGGTGGCATACAGTTGTTCATAGTATGCTCTTATAATCCTTTTAATTCCTGTGGGGTCAGTAATAATGCCCCCCTCTCATTTATGATTTTATTTATTTGCATCTTCTATCTTTTTTCTTTGACAGTCTAGCTAAGGGTTTGTCAATTTTATTGATATTTTCAAAGAACCAACTTTTAGTTTTGTTAATTCTATTGTTTTTGTGTGTGTGTGTTGTTGTTCTCAATTTCATTTATTTCTGCTCTAATCTTTGTTGTTTCTTTTCTCCTGCTTGATTTTGGATATGTTTGCTGTTCTCTTTCTAGTTCCTCCATGTGAACAGTTAGGTCTTTGATTTTATATTTTTCTTCTTTTTTAATGTAAGCATTTATAGCTGTTAATGCCCCATCTCAGGACTACCTTTACTGCATCCCATAAGTTAAAATATATTATGTCCTCATTTTCATTCATCTCAAGATATTTACCGATTTCTGAGTTGGACTAAGTTGTGGTTTCCCTACACATGGCTCTTCTGTCCTTCTATCTGAACCTATAATCATTACTAGAGTTGGTAGATGTTCATCCAAGAGACTTAAATCTTTGGGCTGTCCATGTGCCAGCTGGGCCCTGAGTCTCAACAGAGTTGCAAAACCTAATCTCTAGGTCCTTGGTCTCCCAGGACAAATAACATGGAAGTGATGATGGACAGCTACTATACCAAGGAAACAAGAGAGTCTACAACTGCAAGCAAGAGAGTCCCATCCATCGGCTTTATGGATTTGCAGCCCCCTCTCAATTAGAGGTGGAGTGGACATCACCATCCTAGAGTCCTCAGGATTGAGAAATGAACTATGGACTAAAGTAGACTTACTGGTATTCTACTATAGACTTATTGTGATTCTACCAATGAAAGAAATTATATCATTGATGTGGAGGCAGTGGCTGCCAGATGTTCTGAGGGCAGGGAGAGGGAAAAACAGGTGTAATACAGGGGCATTTTTGGGACTTGGCAGTCATCTTGAATGACATTGCAATTACAGATACAGGCCATTATAAATATTGCCATAACCTACAGAATTGGGTGGGAGAGAGTGTAAACTACAATGTAAACTTTAATCCACGCTTAGTGGCAATGCTCCAAAATGTGTTCCTCAATTGCAATGAATGTACATCATTAATGAAGGATGTTGTTAATGTGGGAAAATGTGGGAAGTGTGGGGAGTGGGGCAGGGCATATGGGAAATCCCTATATTTTTAACATGACATTTGTATAATCTAAGTATCTTTAAAAAATAAAAAAATATATATAATTGTAAAGATATTTACTGATGTCTCTTGCAATTTCTTCTGACCCACTGATTGTTTAAATGTGTGTTATTTAACTTCCATATATTTGAAAATTTTCCAGTTCACCTGTTATTGATTTCCAGCTTCATTCCAATATGGTCAGAGAAAGTGCTTTGCATAAATTTCAGTCTTTCTAAATTTATAGAAACTTGTTTTGTAACCTAACATGTGGTCTATCCTGGAGAATGATCCATGTGTACTTGAGTAGAATGTATATCATACTGTTTGGGGGTGCTATGTTCTGTATATATCTGTCATGTCTAGCTCATCTATCATATTAAGTTCTCTGTTTCCTTATTGATCCTCAGTCTAGATGTTCTATCTATTGATAAGGGTGGTATATTGAAGTCTCTACCTACTATTTTAGTGGTACCTATTTCTTCCTTCAGTTTTGCATGTTTGCCTCATATATTTTATGGACTCTATGGCTAGGTGCATAAATATTTATGATTGTTATTTCTTCTTGATGGGTTGACCCTTTATTAATATATATTGTCCTTATTAGTCTCTTGTAACAGCCTTTTACTTGAAGTCTATTTTGTCCAATACTACTATAGCTGCCACAGCTCTTTTTTGGTTACTATTTATATGGAATATCTTTTTCCAGCCATTCACTTCCAACCTATTTAAGTCTTTGGGTGTAAGGTGAGTCTCTTATAAACAACATGTAATTGGATCATGCTTTCTTATCCATTCTGCCAATCTGTGTTTTTGGTTGGTGAGTTTACTCCATTAACATCCAGTGTTATTATTGCACAAGCAGTACTTAATTCATCCATTTTGTCCTTTAGTTTTTATGTGTCATATCTTTTCTCGGCTCTTTTTTCCTTTATTGTAACTTCCTTTTCTGTACAGTGGATCTTTTTGATGGCTCTGACTGATCCCTTTCACATTTCTGTTTCTGTGTATTTTTAAAATACTTCCTTTGTGGTTACCCTGGTGTTTAGATTGCACAACCTACACCTATATAATTTACTACTTTGAAAAGATGCAGACTAGGCTTCAATAATATGCATATTCTCTGAATCTTCATTTCTTCACACTACTCCAAGTCACTCTCTCCAGTCTTTTCCTTTTAGCCTGTAGAACTTCCTTTAGTAATTTTTGTAAGGCAGGTCTTGTGTAGACAAACTCTCTCAGTTTCTGTTTACTTCAAATAATTCCATATGCCCCTTTTTTCTTCTCTTCTTCTTTGGGGTGCATGGCATATTTGTTTGTATGCTTCATGCTGTCACCCAAATCCCTGAGACACTGTTCAATTTTTTCAATTCTTTTCTCTATCTATTCTTCTGACTGAATGATTCTGATTGCTCTGCCTTCAATTTCACTGATTCTTTCTCCTGCCTGTTCAAAGCTGCTGTTGTATGCCTCTAATGTATTTTCAATCTCTACTCTTAGGTCTTTCACCCCCATAATTTCTCTTGGGGTTCTTTTTACATTTTCAAATTCTTGTTTATGCTTACACTTTATCTCCTTAATATCCTTTATGTCTATATTCATATTTTCCTTCATCTTATTAAATTGATTTAGATTTTTAAAATTTTCTTTGATTAGTTGTACCAAATTCTGTGTCTCCTCTGATCAGATTTTTTTTCAGCTCTTCTTCATCTAATTCTTGCCCTGGACATATGGTACAATTTTTAATATTGCACTTTTTTTTGTAATTGTTTCACCTCCAGGAGAAAGCTTCCTTTCCTCTGTTTCTTGTCCAGAAATCATGATCTGTTATATTTTGTTTGTGTACCAAATTTTCTCCCCAGATCCTATGATTTGTTTAAGTTCTCTCCCTCATTCTGTCCCATTTTCCTTACACTTTTCAGTTCTAGGACTCTCCACTCTGACAGGAGTTAAGTTTTTCTGCCTTTGGTTTCTTTCCCATTACAGTGTCCTTCTCTGGGGAATCTGATGGGGCCAATCCAGAACGGTGGGCCACTCCAGAAAAGTTTGTTTTGTGTTTAGAGATTCTAGCCAACAGTAACTGGCTTAAGTGAGTACAGCACTTGGCTGCCATTGTTTCCCCCACTGGGATCTTTTCATATGCAGCACTCCTCAGTGGTTAGTATTACACCTGGGGTCTTTGTATGCATAGGTCTCTATGCCTGGATATGTGTGGGGTTCTAACTCACAACTGTGAATTCCTCTACAGTCTATGTCCCTTGTTTGAAGGACCCAGACTGCTGCCTCTGAAGAGCTCCAAGCTGCACAGGACCAACTGAGGAGGAGGGGAGACAAGCAGCCACTCCAGAACAGAAGTTTCCTACCTCTGTCTCTTTCTTCAGCCAAGTCTTTCTCAAATCTCTGCCTTCCTCCAGAGTTCTAAGCAAGTGGAATTTGTTCTTATTTTCCCTGAATCCCTAGGGAGGTTTTTTTCAGTGTATGTCTTAATTTGCCATGTTGATGATATCCTGGTTTTTACTTTTGTAAGCAAACATTTACTAAGGAGGTACTGTGTGGGTAGCACTGGAATAGATGATTTCACAAAAGCACTATAATTTAATCTGAAGATAGGTCTTCCATCCCAACAAGAGGTTTAGCAATGAAGATAGAAGACCAATATGGTAATAGCCTCTTAGAGGGCAAGACCTTGGAATTTCTTCAAATTATACTACCCAGAGGTGCTCCTTGGCCTGTGGGTTGGCTGGCCTATCTTATGACCTTAGGAAATTACCATCCTACCCCATGTGATTTCTACATGTGTAGATGTGGTAGAGGTTTGCATGAAATGTATATATTCTGTGGCCTCTAGGTCATAATAAGTGCTTTTGATTTAGGGATTTAGATTACTCAGCTTTGAAAGCCTGTGGTATCAGCTTCATCAAGTTTGTTTTAGAAAGTTGATTCATACTGTCAAGTGCATTGGGAAACATAAACATCTACAGTGAATGATGATTGATAATATGCCACGAAGATGAGGACCAAAGCTTCACATTCCAGGATCATAATTCTTCCCAAGAGGTAAGGGTCAACTTTATATCAGATTTAATTTGTGCATGATCTCAGAAAGTTCTAGTTTGTATGGGAAAACTCATTCTCATTATTTTGGGTCATTAAGGAATATTTAAGAATACTTTCATTTTACTCTTTTGAAAATAATTATAGTCATTAGATGGGAATTATTTCCTAAATAGTGTTTGATCTAACATAAGTTCTTCTCATTCCAACTCTTTATTTTCAGTGGTCTATGTTGGATAAAGAATTTATTTTAGTTTACTGGGCTTTCCCATGTCTATTTAGCTACTAACTAATCTATAAGCTTCTTTTTAATATCAACCAAAGAATGCTCTGTTCATAACTACCTTTTGCCTTTTCTACAATTTTTCTCTGTTCCTTTGCCCTTTTGTCCTCAGCAGGACTCTCATCTATTTACTACCTTCTAAATCTTTGGACTCTTCCCTTTTTCAGAAATTAAAGTTCAACCAAAATCTCCTCACAGCTACAAATCATGCTTACTTCCAGGATTGTCCTTCTATGTAATGTAACACATAATTCCTGAAAACCTAATGATAGTGATATCTGGTTTATCATATATATTATTTTGAGGACTGTATTATTGGCAATCAGATGTAGCAAGGAGGATACAGGAGATGCTTGAAAGAAATTTTGTTTTGCTCATAAATTCTAGACAGAATCACAGCACCCCTCACAGGACCACAAGGGGAACATAAAGGGATCATGAGGCTCAACCAGGCAGTTGGGGAGCAAAAGAAGAGCTTGTAGACCTGGGTACTGTGCCTTTTATATAATAACAGGGGTGGGACTTTTACAATTGGCTAGTCAGGAATATAATTGGGTTGTATTTATTTGAATTTGGTGCCCCCCACAAAATGGCACAGCCCTTTGAGGCACATTATCTGATGGTGCATCTTGGAGATTCACTATTGGGAAAGGATTATAGTAGCCTATGGTTGTATGCAAAAGGATTCGTGAGGCATCATTAACCAAGCATGGCCCTTAGATTAGTTTCTCTTATTGCATTATATACAGCCTATATTATATATTTGTTAAGACACTGGGTGGTAAATAATTAGGCTTTTTTGTTTTACTTATTTCTTTTATAAAACCATTTCATGAGCCAAGATGGTGGTGTAAGGTGACCCATGACTCTGTTCCCACACAGAATCTTTGAACAACTAACAAAAAATTGGAAAAACCATTTTCCTCAAAACTCCAGAAAACAGCTAAATGTTTGCAGTAACAGAGTGAATATGAAATCGACAAAACACAGCTTTAAAAATGGTAGAAGCTCCTGGTACCCTTGCCGACTCCAACCCCATTTACTCCCTGGTGTAATGTGGAGCCAGCCCATGGTCTTATTGTGGGTCCCTGGTTCTGTTCCAGAAGGAGAAGAGTAACCCCTGTAAGCACAATGGGTGTCTGTATGTTGGTATTAATTTTTCAGGTGGCAGACTGAAGAATGAACCAAGAAACTATTTTCTGCCTCTATGTCCTAGAATGTGCTCTGCAGATAGAAGCAGAGCAGCTTTCAGACAGCTAAAGCAATGTAAGAAACAATTAAGACTCATTGGCCTGGGGGCAAAGGATTAGTGGCTGTACAACACAATTGAGCTCCTGGGAGCGGGGTGAAGTCTATTTCATAGGGTATAGAGGAGACATTCAGTTTCCCCTGTAAATGTTATAATTCCTAAAGCCACAAAAATCACAAGCCCAGGACAAGACACTGGCTCAGAAAGATGGAGAGGATTCTGCACTTCAATCTTGTCTCAGGCTGGTCTTCTTGATAGGGGGTTAAACTATTAAGGTGAGCATCAGATAATGCAGAGTCAATTTACAAAGACTGTGAAAGGTGTTTTCTGCATTGGTTTGTTTGTTTTGTTAGCTCCTGGCACTCAGAGAAATCTCTGTTGTATCATAATCTGCATACAAACTTAAGAGACAACTCAAGGACTAAATCTCAGCATAAGCACCTTTAAATGCATTAAATGGAACGATAAATCTATGGTTTGGACATACAATGTATAAAGAGATAATATATAACAAGTTGTATTAGCCAGCCAAAGGGGTGCTTATGCAGAGCTCCAGAAATCTGTTGGCCTTTATAAAGGGTATTTATTTGGGGTAGAAGCTTACAGTTACCAGGCCATAAAGTGTAAGTTACTTCCCTCACCAAAGTCTGTTGCCATGTGTTAGAGCAAAATGGCTGCTGACATCTGCAAGGGTTCAGTCTTCCTCTTCCTCTTAAGGCTCTGTGGTCCCAAGTTCTTCCAATCTCAGTTTTAGGCTAGGGTAAGTCTCATGTCTCTCCTGGGGCTTGTTTCTTTCCAGGCTCAGCTGCTCTGTTCTCTTCACAAGGTCAGCTCTAGACTATCAGACTCTCTGTCTTCCTGGGGCCTCTGCCATGTCTATAGAGCTGCCTCTATTCCTCTGTGTTCTTCTCCTGTGTGTTTACTTCCTGGGGCTCCAGCATCAAAACTCCAACTCACCCTCCTCTGCCATGTGGTTTTCTCTGTGAGTCCTTGCCCACCAAGGGGCCGGGGACTCAATATCCTACTGACACCGACTAATCAAAACCTTAAACATCATTTAATCAAGTAAAAGTGAAACCTCTGAATTTAATACAATCAAAGGGGAACATGCCCAGAAGGATAGTCAAGTTTACAAACATAATCCAATATCTACTTTTGGAATTCATAACAATGCCAAACTGCTACACAAGTACAACACAAATATGGAAGGATGAAGGCATATAGGAACAGGGCTTGTATATGTTATTGAAGTTAAGTTGATATCAAATCTAACATGATTGTTATAGATTTAAGATATTAAATTTGAGCCCCATGGTAGCCACAAAGAAAATATCTGAAAAGTATAGAGAGAAGGAAATGAGAAGGGACTCAAAATGGTACAATACAAAAAAAAAAAGTAAATATATATGAAAGTAAGCATTAACAGAAGAACTGTGGAACAAAAAAATGTATATATAAGACTTACAAAGAGAAAGTAGCAAAATGGCAGAAGAAAATTCTGCGTTATCAGTAGTTACTTTAAATGTAAATGGATTAAACTCTCCAGTCAAAAGGTACATGTTAGCAGAATGGATATTTTCAAAAAAGCATGATCTAACTATATGCTATTTAAAAGAGACTTACCTTAAATTCAAAGACATAAGTAGGTTGAAAATGAAAGGATGGGGAAAAAAAATACCATGCAGTAACCAAATGTGAACTGGGGTAGCTATTCTAATATAAGACAACATATTGCTTTAAGTAAAAAAACTATTATGTGAGAAAAAGAAGGCCACTATATACTGATAAAGGGGTTAGTTCACAAGAATCTATAGCCATTATAAATATATAATCATCTAGTGACAGAGAACCAAAATATATGAAGAAAATATTGACAGATTTGAAGGGAGAAATAGATGTTTCTACATTAATAGTAAGATACATCAATACATCCCATTCAATAATAGATACAACACCCACACAGAATATCAATAAGGAAATAGAATACTTGAAAGATACTATAAATTAACTAGGCTTAACAGACATATATAGAACACTTCATCAAACAACAGCAGAATACACATTCCTTCTCTATCACACATAGATTTTTCTTCAGATAGACCATATGTTAGATCACAAGTCTCTTTAAATTGAAAAATATTGAAAGTCTACAATGTATCTTCTCCAACCAAAAATGGATTGAAGCTAGAAATCAATAACAGAGTGAGAAATTGAAGATTCACAAATACATAGACATTAAACAATGTACTTTTTTAAAAAAAATTTATTTTATTACATATCTCCCCTTCCCCACCGCTGCGGTGACACGCCGAGACTGGTCACTGCACAGGCGTGGCTTTCCCCGCTTGTGGGCAGCTTCTGCTTCCATTCACGGCCGGCTTTCAGGTCGCGGTGGCTGGCTGCGCTCCATTCAGGCGACCTGCCCTGCCCATGGCGGCTTTTGCCCTGTCCATGGCATCTTTTTGCCCTGCCCACGGCAGCTCTGGCCCGCCCATGGCAGCTTGCCATTCTCAAGGCAGTCTGCCCGCTAGGAGAGGTCCCCGGGAACCAAACCCGGGGTCTCCCATGTGGTATGCCGGCTCCCTATCCACTGGGCTATCGAGCTGGCCCCAACAATGTACTTTTAAACAACTGTATTAGTCAGTCAAAGGGGTACTGATGCAAATTATCAGAAATTGGCTGGTTTTTATAAAGGGTATTTATTTGGGGTAGAAGTCCACAGTTACCAGGCCATAAAGCACAAGTTTCTTCTCTCACCAAAGTCTGTTGCTACGTGTTGGAGCATGACAGCTGCCGACATTTGCCAGCGTTCAGGCTTCTTGGGTTCCTCTCTTCCTGGGGCTGCGTTTCTCTCCAGCCTTAGCTCCTCTGCTTCCTCCACAAGGTCAGCTGTAGACTATGAGGCTCTCTAGGCTTTGCCTCTCTCCACAAGGCCAGCTGTGAATGGCTCATCTCTTTTCTCGGGACCTTCTCTCCTTCCTCATGACCAAGGTCCTCTGTGTGCTTACTCTGCTGGGCTCCAGCATTAACACTCCAATATCAAAACTACTCCAACTCTGTCCTTTGTCATGCCTTTTATCTTTGATTCCCCATCCACCAAGGGGTGGGGATCAACACCCTACTGACGTGGCCCAGTCAATGTCCTAATCATAACTTAATCATGGCCAGATTAACAGACCAGTTTACAGGCATAACACAATATCTATTTCTGGAATTCATAACTATATCAAACTGCCAAACTGCTGCAACAACCAATGGGTCAAAGACGAAATCACAAGGGAAGTTAGGAAATATTTTGAGGCAAATTTAAAAATGCAAACACAACATACCAGAACTTTTGGGATGTAGCAAAGGCAGCACTGAGAGAGAAAGTTAGAGCTTTAAATGCTTACATTAAAAAAGAATGATCTCAAATCAGAGATATAACCTCACAACTAAAGGATCTAGAAAAAGAAGAAACAACCAAATCTGAAGTGAGCAGAAGGGAGGGCATAAAAAAGATTAGAGTGGAGATAAATGAAATTGAGACTAAAAAATAATACAAAGAATCAGCAAGACCAGAAGATGGTTCTTTGAAAAGCTCAATAAAATTGATAAACCTTTAGCTAGGCTAACAAAGAAAAACAGAGAGAGAGAGAGAGAGGACACAAATAGCTAAGAACCAAAATGGAAGGGGGATATTAATACTGACTCCACAGAAATAAAAGGAATTATTGGAGGATACTATTAACAGTTTTGTATGCTAACAATTTAGATAACTCATATGAAATTGATAAATTCCTAAAAACATATAAATGACCTACACGGACTCAAAAAGAAATAGAAGATCTCAACAGGACCAAAAGCAATAAAGATATTGAATCGTAATCAAAAATCTTCTAATGAAAAAATGCCCATGGCCAGATGACTACATTCGGGGATTTTACCAAACTTTGTAAGGAGAATTAGTACCCAACTTGTTCATATACTTCCAAAAAAATTGAATAGGAGAGAACACTTCCTAACTCATTTTCTGAGGCTGACATCACTCTAATACCAAATCCAGATAATGATACCACGAGACAAGAAATTACATTAAAATATTCTCTCTGAATATAGATGCAAAAATCCTCAACAAAATTGTAGCAAAGTAAATCCAACCTCACATTAAAAGAATTACATGCCATGATCCTGTGTGATTTATCCCAGGTATGCAAGGGTGATTCAACACAGGAAAACTACATGTTCATCTCAATTGACACAGAAAGAGCATTTGACAAAATACAACATCCCTTATTGGTAAAAACACTCTGATGGCTAGGAATAAAAGGAAACTTTCAACATGATAAAAGACATATATAAAAAAACCCATTGCTAACATCCCTCTAAGATCATGGCAAAGATCATGTCACTACAGTTTTTCAAAAATTGTATTGGAAATGCATGACAGAGCAATTAGGCAAGAAAAAGAAATAAAATGCATCCAAATTAGAAAGGAAGACGTGAAACTTTCCTTATTTGCAGATGACATGATTCTATATATAGAAAATTCTGAAAAATATGTAGCAAAGCTGTTAGTGCTAATAAATGATTTCAGCAAAGTGGCAGGGTACAAGACTGATAAAAAAATCAGTAGAGTATTTATACATTGATAATAAACAATCAGAAGAAGAAATCAAGAAAAGAATTTCATTTTCAATAGTAACTAAAAGAATAAAATATTTATGAATAAATTTAACTAAGGATGCAAAGGGCTTGTACACAGAAAACTATAAGCCATTGCTAAAAGAAATCAAAGAAGACCTAAATAAATGGAAGGACATTCTATGTTCATGGATTGGAAGACTATTGTTAAGATGTCAATTCTACCAAAGTTACTTACAATTTCAGTGCAACCCCAGTGAAAATTCCAACAGCCTTCTTTGCAGAAATGGAAAAGCCAGTCATCAAATTTGTATAGATGTTTAAGGGGCCCCGAATAGCCAGAATCATCTCAAAAAAAAAAAAAAAAAAGGAACAAATTTGGAGACTCATATGCCTTGTTTTTAAACTTATTACAAAGCTATAGTAATCAAACAGCAGAGTAGTCAAATTAAGAATTCATAAATGAACCTTATATCTATGGGCAATTGATTTTTGACAACGGTGCCAAATATTATATGCTCTCACTGATATTAAATAATTAAAATATGCAAATTCATTCTGTCAGAAACTAGAATACAGGTTACCAGGGTCTGGGTGTGGGTAGGGAATGGGGAGTGAATGCTTATTTGGTACAGAATTTCTGTTTGGCATAATATAAAAGTATTGGTAATGGATATCATTGACAGTAGCACAACATTATGAACGTAATTAACACCAGTGGATTGTATATTTGAATGTGGGTAAAAGGGAAAATTTATACTGTATATATGTTATTAGAACAACATTTAAAAAAACCCATAGACCTCTACAACACAAACAGTGAATCCTAAAAGAAACCATGTACTGTAGTGAATATTATAATTATAATAATATTCTTTCACAAGTTTTACAAAGGTACTACACCCATGTAAAATGTTAATAATAGGGAAAACTGTGTGTGTGAGTAGGGATGCATAAGAACTTTATTTTCTGCATGAGTTTCCTATAGACCTACAATTTCTCAAATAAACAAAAACCTTTATGTATTGTAGGAAATATGTGAACAAAATAAAAAACAAAGCAAAACTCTGGCTTCCATCTCACATTCCAGTTTCTCACAAAACTGTGATCTTGAGTCTCTTATCTTCTTTGAAACTTTTTATTTAAAATGTAAAATGAGGATAACAAATCTTCTTACAGGATTGGTAAGAAATAATGAGAAAATGACAATGAAATCACCTGGCAAAAGTGTATAGTAGGCATTCACTAAATTTTGGATGAATCTAAATCTGGGTGAATCCAACTTATGATTACAAGAAATTAATGCATATATATTTTCCCTTTGTTTCCATTCAATCCTCGTCTTATTTTAACAAACTTTTAATCATAGCAGATATGCAATAGAGTATTCTAGTTTTTTTCAATTAACATTATTTGATTTACTTTTACGCTATATTAGCACCATGTTACCCGTTTTAAGGTCACTATGCTATATTGTTACTAAAAATCAGTGAAGTGCAGTCACACATTCATTTGCATGTGTGAAATATTGGTTTGCCAAGGTGGAAGCTTATACTTTTAGATCATAAATTAATGACTAAGTTAATCTCCCTTTTTTTAATTAAGAAAAGTCAACCAAGCATAAATGTTGATTAAACGGATGATGGTAATGAAAGCACATATAGGTAATATATGTTACTCAAATTACCTAGCTTGTGTCTTTCCCTGAAAAGTAAAGAGGAAACCAAGGTGATTATCAGGAATATATAGGCATTGAGTCTAACAGAATTAATTTTGCCTTAAATCCAGATCTGTGAATTTTTGCATGGATTTTCTACTAAATTGCTTCAATGATCCACATAGCTCTTTAAAATTTTATCTAAATCCTGTGTTTCAGCATTTAAAAAATGATTCTTTTTCCCTTAAATATTTTACACATGAAAATACTGAAAAGATAAATGAAAAAGAATCTACTATGCTCTGTATAGGTGGTTCTGAGAATAAAGGCAAAATATAATAAAATTTCAACCTTCTCCCATTATTGGGTCAGAATTTTCCTGTTGTTCTTGGCCAATATTTCTTAGTCTTAGGGAAAACTTTAGGGAATCAGCATCCTAAATTGTTTCTCTAGGGTATAAATTCATTCTGTTTCTCCAAATAATTACTTATTTTTAGAGCAAAATCAATGTTGAAGTTGAGACTTTATCAGGTTAAAAAGCTGCTTCATCTAGCAATTAAAGTGCTATCTGTCATTTGCACACTCCATCTCTTTGAATTGAGATATCTGTGAAACTCTAGAAATCTTTGCTTTTTTACTCACTCTCCTGAGCAAAAATAAGTCCCTGGTGGTCTCATGGTCAAAGAGGAAAGAGATGTAATGTTTCTTTTTTCCTCTAAATGCCAATCATTAATCAAAACTTTTAATGGGTACAGACATTACAAGGAAAAATGGAGGAATTTCGTTCCTGTCCAAGAACAAAATAGTTGGTACTCCATTTATTTGGCATATTACTCCATTTAGTAAGTACTCTTTTCTTCTTACATTCACTGTTATGTTCAAACATCTAATACGTTTATCAGATTGCCTTTGGAGAACGCCTGTGAGGATAAGTATTTGCATTCACTTTCAAAGATCTCAGTATCTTGTTATAGAAAGCATCCACACTATTACAAAGAACAACAGACTATATTTAAAATACACAAGTGTCACTTGAAATCTAACCTCTTAAGAAGAAGGACATCTCCTCGTTTTCCTTGTACTCCCTCTATTCCTACTATGTGGAAATTTTCAGAAAAAATTCTTTACAAATAACCAACCAGCTATGAGGTATAATAAAACCTCACTAATTTATCCTTCCTTGATTAAAAAAAAATTAAAACAGCCATAAATAGCTGAAACCTGGTTTGTGGTCATTAATTAAGTAACAAAAACTTGTAAGGGTTTAGAAAGTACAATTAAAAGTTTAGTGAACAATGTCTTCTGAGAACTTTCCATAATTTCCATGAAAATGAAATAGTATACAATATTTCAAAGCACTTATAATTCTCTTTCATTAATTGAGACAAGACTTCTTCCCCAAGCTAATCATGATGAGTTCATATTAATGAAGGTTTTTATTGTACCTTCAATCTTCTGCCAGGGAAGCCTTGTATCCCAGATATTCGACTGACTTACTTCCTTTTTTTCCTTTAAGTCTCTGCTCAGACATGACCCAGATAAAACAACAATTCCCTGTCCCCAAGGAACACTCTAGCACTTCACTCTGCTGTATTATTTTTTTCTCCTTAGTGCCTACCACCATCTGGCATATTATATATTTATTTGTTTATTGTTGCTTATCCTACACTAGAATGTAAACTTTATGAAAGCAGAGACTTCACTGGTTTTGTTCATATTCTTTGTTCCCAATGCCTAAGTTAGCTCTTGGCACATAGAAGGAACATAGTAAATATTTGTGGAGTAAAGGGACAAATGGGATTTGCTTGATTGTGATGCAAAGTTTGGCTAAGGAAAAGGTAAATTGATGAATAACTGGTAAAATGCTAATACAATCAGAGAGGACCCTTCCTTTTTTGTGCCTGATGTTTTCAAATCTAATTATTATTTGTTGTTTTTGATTTTGTGTGTGTGCTTGAAATGTAGGCATTGAGCCAGTAGGCTGCATGCTAATGATATAGAGATACAGATCAAGACCAGCAATATTCGTATATTCTACATGCGTTCATTTTTCTCTGGTGACATTTTAATATATTTTGGTGAAGATATTCCCTAGATAATGAAGATATGTTTAGTGAGCATTGAAAGTGATGAGTCTTTTTTTTTCCATTATCAAAGCAAATACAGGTGTGTAATAGATGCAGAGCATTGAAAGAGAGGAAAGAAAATGAGACAATCTCCAGTAACGCAAAGGAAGG